>JAZDUA010000800.1:0-275000 GCA_038098605.1 Gryllus longicercus | reverse complement strand
CCATAATTTGGATTGAAGAATGTTATTAAAATGCTACCCAAATATTGAAGCTTTTACATTCCAATGTTTCATGGACTAATTTTCCTCTTCTTTAGGAGTCTAAATTGAAGATAAACAGAAATTATTATAAAATGAACTTAAATGTTCTAACTTTAATATTATACTCATTGTTACATAAAGCAAATTAAAATGACTATAATAAATATACACAAGGTACAAATGAAGTCACCTTAAATAAATTGTCATTTTTTTAAAATCGATTTCTACTCTACGTAAAAAAAAAGTTACTGCATCATTAATGGAAACCATTTCTGCACTTTTGTGGCGTCATAGACCATAATGGTCAGGAGGGAGAGGGAAAATGGTAATGAAAGAACGTTAAGAGTCGATAGATACTTTAGTTTGAATAAGAAAGGAAAAAAAATCTGAGATAGAAATTTGTATACCTTGTCCTACAATTTATATATTTTGTCTTTTATTTTATGTAAATCATTGACATAAATACTAGACATTTGACTACTTTCAACTTTTGTTTTCATCGTGTAATTCAACTTTATATGCTAATTCTTTCCAATCATTCTGTCAAAATACCCAACTTTCATGGTCCATAATGAATTCTCAAAATCAAATTTGGGATTACGTTCAGTTATATGTGTGGTTAATAAATTTTGTTTGTTAGGATGCTCTTTAATATTGTTTATATGCTTATTAATTCGCTTTTCCTAATTTCCTCTTTGTCTGACCTATATACGTAAGTGTCCATCATGTTTTTAATATTTGTAACAATTTGATTCTTGTTGGTACGCTTGTATCCAATTTTAAAATTAAATTGTTATTATCTGAAACTTCTAAAAAACCTATTAGTAAGGGAACGAATTTAAGGCAATGCAATAGTCGTTTGTTAATGTATTTCCTTTAAATGAGGTAAGATTATTATTATATAGTAATACATTAAAAAACCTTGTGAAGATTCTTTACATTACATTTATGTAATCTAAATTTCAAGGTTTTGAAAGTGAGTAATCGTGTTTTTATTATTCCATAGGAGAGCGATGAGGTTTCGCTAAGCCATCAAAGACCAGAAAGCCTATTGCTTTGCACATATATTATTTTTTTCTATTTTTCTTGGTTGTAATTGCGTCATCCAGGTAAGAAAGGTTTCACATATGTTTTTATACAAAAGTATTTTGTATTAAATATTTTTATATGACAAAAAATTGCAAACTATTAGAATTCAACACCACTAAGAAGCAAATAATATAATTATCTTATTGAATATTATTTTTGAGCTTATATTATTTTTACACGACTGGCCTATAATACCTTTCATCAACATTGCCGCATTGCAGTTTGACACTGCCAGTATTTTAGCTGGGTATAAAAAAGTGCCTATTCGCCAACAGATAATTAAATAATCTGGTTTTCAACTCATTTCATTTGTGGCTTAAACTTTTACGATACATTGTGCTCCATTGTCGTCATTCTTACATTATGAACAATTATCGTGGAATAGACTCTTGTGCCGTTTTCCACAGAGTGCCTCAATTGTAATGCATCCAAATCCTTCATTGAGGTTCATCGGATTTGAAAGTCGTAAATGTCGGACGTCGCCTGATCGAAATGAAGTCGCGCGCGTTGCCAAAGTAAGTTGCCCTGGAAGCAGCCGTGTGTCTCGGAGCAGGTCTGTTCGTGCGTCGCAGCGCCAGGCGGCGCCGCGAGGGGCCGTGCGCTGCCCCCAGGGACGCCGCGTCGCTCAGAGGCACGGGGCTCCGCGGCGTCGCGGCGCGGCGCGGCGTGGCGCGGCGTGGCGCGGCGCGGCGCGTCGCAGCAAATGGGAAGACGCGCTCGGGTGCGCGGAAAGCGCGCGGTAGGGCAGGGCGGTGGCGGAGGCGGAGGTGGTGGCGGGGGCGGGGGCTGTGGCGGTGGCGGCAACGATACTGGTGGCGATGACGGTGGCACTGGCACTAGCAGTGGCGGGGGCGAGGGCTGGGGCGGGGGTGGGAGAGGTGGCGATAGTGGTGGAGATGACAGTGGAGGTGACGGAAGCGGAGGCGTAGGCGGAGGCGGTGGCGAAAGCGGAAGCGGAGGCAGAGGCAGAGGCGGAGGCAGAGGCAGAGGCGGAGGCGGAGGCGGAGGCGGAGGCGGAGGCGGCTTTAGGAGTGGAGGCGGCTTTAGGAGTGGAGGCGGCTTTAGGAGTGGAGGCGGCTTTAGGAGTGGAGGCGGCTTTAGGAGTGGAGGCGGCTTTAGGAGTGGAGGCGGCTTTAGGAGTGGAGGCGGCTTTAGGAGTGGAGGCGGCTTTAGGAGTGGAGGCGGCTTTAGGAGTGGAGGCGGCTTTAGGAGTGGAGGCGGCTTTAGGAGTGGAGGCGGCTTTAGGAGTGGAGGCGGAGGCGGCAGCGATGGAGGTTGTGCCGGGGGGGAGGGCAACGCGCATGGGAGACACAACATTTACTGCAGCCTCTCAATCCATTAGGTCTTCTGTTGTCACTCGGAAGAGGTGGCTGGGAGGTGAGTAGTGTTAGAGATGGGATTGGCAATGGTGATGCTATGATTGTAGAGCTGTGTAATTCTATAGACTTGTAGTTGTTTTGGAAGTTCTTAAATAATAGCATTGATGAATGAACATTGGCAAATATTTCAATTTTTCCATCCACTTATTCAGTTCACATATAAATTGTACAAAGGTGGCAGTCTGATGGTCGAGACCAGAAGCTGTAATATGGATGCTGACGGCATTGATTGTAGTGTGGGTTAGTTAAGGGTATAACCATTACAGATGGTATATCTTTGTGGTAAGGAAGGAAGATAGCCAAGAGGAACTGGGCGATGTCATTGATGGTGGAGAACGAAATCGGCAGCGAAGGACGCGGACGCCTATCAGTTGTAAGAAAATAATTGAATGGTGACTGACAGCGGAATGGTGACCAACGGCGGAGGGCGCGGAGAAGGCGCCGGAATCGGAGTCGGCGGTGGTGAAGGGGGCCATGGCGTCGGGTCGGCGTAGTGGGGGGCCTCTGACAGGCAGATCCGGCGCTCAGCGCCGCGGGGGGCTCTTGGGCTCCCGCCTGTCGAGCGCGAGTCTCCGCGAGTCGTACGACGACGCGGCGAAATGCCGATGCGGTGAAACCGAGGGCTCGGCCCGGTGACATAGACGCATCGCACACGTCGAAACAGGGGATCGAAGGTCTGCGGTCGCCAAGGGAATACGAGCGCGCGCTGATTCCGGGCATGTCGAGACAACAAACCTGACGTACTTGTCACTAAAGAAGCATTTTGACGTATTCCCAGGAGCGGTTTACAAACTTTTTTTAGTCGCGAATCGGCGGACTAGGACCACGCATGCATCCTGCATTTACCGTGGCTCAGTATCATCATCGCGGTGGCAGGTGCATTGAACTTTCATTGGGGACCAGCATTTAGCTGAGTCCGATTTTTATTCCCCAGTGTTGTGAACCCTAAGGGTATGGAAGATGAAATGATGATAATGAGTGAAAGGAGGACACACTCATGTAACATACCGAAATATACCCATGCCCAAGGCGGGACTCGAATCCGCGATCTTCTGGGGCACTACTGCCTTAGCGATCTCGGCCATCTGATCGGCGTTTTACAAATATTGATATATAAATTAATATTTAGTCGTAAAAAATATTATTTCGCATTGTATTAGAATGCAATTATAATTTAATGTTCACTAATAGCCATCCAATTTGAAGAAGTAAAATCTACTGCAATGACTAGTAGAAAAAAAGATAATATAAACTGCCAGATATTACCTAATATTGAAAAAAACAAATAGAAGGACAGATTTACCCAACCGAAACAATTAATTTTGAAGATTTCTGGGAAAATATCAATCACAAATTAAACCTTCACTGGAACAGCCTTTGGCGCACATATACGTCCAGCAACACCCGTCAGTCAACGAGCACATTTTCCTCATCAAATGTGAAATAATTGGTCGCGGGGAGCAAACTGTCCTTTCCAGAAGAAGATCTGTACATTTCAGCTATCTATATCTATTGAAAAAATCATCTCCCCCGATGAACTTTGCAATACCAAACTTAACCTTAAACATATCTTTAAAGTGTGTTCCACATATAACCATCAGAGGTAATCGTTTAGAATCAAATACGTCGCTATCCTACATTCATCAGAAACTCAATATAAAATAATCAACTTTTGTACAAGTATCAATTTATTTACTGACCTCATTATTTTATATCAATGTGTTCCTCCCAAGTATGATTTAATACCATTTAAAGTATATTGTGAAGTGAAATTGTAAATTATTTTTTGCCAAATATCATAGTTTCTGTAATCACACCAAATGTAATACAATACTTGTTAACTCGCTACTAACCAAGTTGTTGATGTGATTATAAATAAATTTAATTATAAATAAATTTAATTATAAATAAAACAGATAGCTAAAGAACGCGCGAAAATTTCATGCAAGTCACTTATCCTCATAGAACTTCAAAATTTTTGCACTTGTCCTACTGATGATAATGACGGAATGATAAATTAGTGAGTTATTATTAGCTTATTGGGATATTTTTTACTATAAAATGAATAGAAAATGTAGTGAACCCGGGAAGATACGAAACGTGTACGTCCATCTAAACAATGAATAAATGAACCTTCTTATTCCATTAAACGGGAGCACGAGGTAATTTACCACTGTCGGCCTTCCTTTGCGAGGAGGTGAAGCTGTCGGAGACACGCCGGTCGCTTTCTGGCGTCCCCTGGGGCCCAGCGGCGTCTCCTCGCGGTCGGTGAGGCGCCGCTCAAGCACCGGTGGCCACGGCGGAGGCTGCGGAGGCGGCGGCGGCGGCCGCGGCACCGTGCAGACCGCTGCGGGAACGGGAAGGGGAGGGGGAGGGGGATGGGTGGCGTTGGTGGTGACTGTAGTGGTGGTGGCGGCGGAGACGGTGGAAGCAGAGGCGGTTGCGGAAACGGCGGAGGGGAATGGTTGTGCCGGCGAAGAGGGTATTGGCGATTGGGATTGTGGGGGTGGTGGCGGCAGCGGCGGCGATGGCGGTTGTTGAGGTGAGGGGAGCGAAGGAGAAGTGGCGGCGGGGGAGGGGCAGTAGCGCCGGTGGTGGGGGCAGGGACCTTGCCACTTGCCCGCGACCTGCAATTCCGCTGCCGGCGCCCGCCCTGTCCGCCCCCCAGGCGGGCTCTTGCGCCGCGTTAGCCCGCCCCCGCGGCGCCGTGCACGCCTCCGACACTGCGCAGAACACTTTGTCCTCGCTTCCCCCTGGACCTCGCTGCGACCTTCGAGGCGGCGCCAGGCCAGGGCGAGTGGTGTGTGGCTCGCTGCCTTCGTCAGGGCATTGAGTCAAGCTATTAGATAATTTACTGGGAACATGTTCTAACTCTCTCGTTATTTATCCCTTTTGCTGGAGATTTAGTATGAATATTGGTGAGTAACACATAGCCCCCTTTTCAATTTCTCTTCTTTGAGAATTCTCTTGAATTTAGTTAAGTTGATGAGAAAAATGTTAACCCACGCCTTGTAAATTAAAGGTATCACTACGTGGCTTTATCCTGTAATATGGGGTGTTTGGTTTCCTCTTTTTTCTTATTTTATACTTTTGTATTATTGTATATCTCGAAAATTATTTGGGATTTTCCATTTCCTTTCCTATACGCAATTCTAGAACTAATTTTCATTTTTATTTTCAGTAATTTTTTAAACAGTTATTTTTCTTAATACCTTTATCTGGTTTTTATTTTATGTTTCTTGTTGTTATTGTACTTTTTAGAAACATTTCTCCTCATGATGTTATGAATAATGTCTCGTCTTTACCATATTTCGATTTTTCTTTTTATGCGTAACATTTTTTTTTCTTGTCCTTGCAAAATAAATGTCTTATTTCTATCTTTTTCTTATATACTTGTTTGTTAGCATTGTTTTTCGCGCGTCTAGTTCACTCGAGTTTCTTCTTTAATATTTCTCTTCGCCTCCTCCTCCTCCTCGTGCCATTTTGTGTCACTTTGGACACTTTCTTGCGCTCGTCTCTTCCCTCCATGTTCTCTTTCCCGCCCCCGCGCTCCCGTCCATCCAATTTCCTGCTCCCCTCTCCGCCCTCGGCCCCCGGCCCCGCCGCCGCCGCCTGCCACCTGTCTCCGCCGGCCGCGCGCCTGGCGGCGTGCGCGGGAAGTGGCGGCGCACGTGCGAGCGCCGCCGCGGGGGCGGCGGAGGTGTCCGCGGTCGGAGCGGCGCGGCGCGGCGCGGGGCGGCGCCCTCATGCAATATTGACACCGAGCCGAGTGGACAGGGCCGCGCACTGGGTCTCGGGGTCGCGCGGTCGGGCGTCCGGCGCATGAATAAAATATGGCGGGCTGATGGGCGTTCCTCGCCCGCGGGCCGCCGCCCCCGGCGCTCCTCTCGCCGGCTTCCCCGCCCGCGCCTACGCCCGCGCGCCCCGTGTCCTTGGCCGGCCGCCGCCCCCGCCCCCGCATTAGCCCGGCCGTCGACCCGGCGCGGCGCGGCGCCGCACCGCCCCCGCGCCTCCTCGCTGACCGCTGACCGCTGACCGGACCCGTTGTCGGCGCCCCGCGCTGCCCTCTGCTGACTTGGCTGCTTCCGCCAGGGCCGGTGCGAAAGAGATGGCCCGCTTCACATGTTGCGAAGAGATGGCGGGCAGCACGTCCACGCCGTTGTTGCAAATTGTCGATGAGGATGCGCTAGGGAAGATATTACTACCAGATTTCATAAGACAGAGACTTCATTTATGGCCATAAATCGTTACGTTGACTTTGGATAAATTTTACCGCTATTACGCAATGATACTATTAGTGCACAGGTTATAACATGTTGATAATATTATACTACATCGACAACAAGAGATATGATAATGATGATAATGTCTGGTTTAAGATGCAAGTATGAAACGGGTCATAGGCTAGATCTATTATTGTTCTTGTAATGAACATGGTGGTAATTTGGGTGGATTGATTTGAGGTGAGCATTAATGTTGCAGTTTGCTTGGTTAATTATAGTACTCCGACAGATGCGGTGACGATAATAATAACAATAATAATAACAATAAGAATAACAATAACAATAATAATAATAATAACAATGACAATAATAATATAACAATGGAATTGGAGAAGATAGTGATGGTGGTTTTGATTCTTCCGGTGGAAGGTAAAAGGCAATTTTTGAGGACAAACCCCGTTGCTCAACGCCGTAGGCAACTATTGATTAGATGTGCAACTTTTAGTCTGGATACTTGTCTAACCGGGAAATATAAAGAATAATAATCATCACGAAATCGTAAGAGATGCATTTTCACAACTTATTGAATTTTATTTGCGCAGCTTCACTCTCTTCTTATCTTTCTCTCTTTCTCTCTCTCTCTCTTTCTCCCCTCTCCCTCTCCCTATCCCTATCCCTATCTCTCACTCATATAACCGGAGAGAAGATGGATGTATTGTCTCCCCAACGTCCAACCCAAAATGTCGAATATTTCGCCCTTCGATCACATTCAGTTTCCTAATATATAAAGCAGACGAAATGCTGTATATTGGGTTTCTTCTCGCAGAGCATAATTGATAAACGCAAAACGCTATATTAATTATTTTGAAATAAATTTGGCCACAGTAATGGGTATGGGACTCCCCACCCCTCCCCCCCGGGCTGGTGTGGCGCGAGCGGCCTTCCGCAGAGCCCCTGCCTGGCGAGGGCCGGCGTGGGGAACGGGTCTCTCCCGCAGCATCACGACTCTCGTGCTAACGGGCTCTTACGGGCGCTCGGACGATGCCACTCGCCTCCCCCCGCCGGCGCCCCCCCCTGCAACGCGCCTTCAATCGGCTTTAAAGTTGGAGGGCGCCGGGAAAACGGCTGCAATGAATGCCCGCGAGCAGGCAGAAGCCAATAGACATTGGCGAAGGATTATGGGAATTGGGAACCGCGAGCAGGGCAGTAGAATTCGGGAAAAACGAAGAGGTCGCGAGGATCTTCCCGAATTTGGCGGAAGCCCTGAGAATTCGAGGAATGCTGATAGAACGGAAGTGTTACATAGGATGCGCTAATGATAATAAAAAAATTCAAATAGAGGCGTTTTGTAGAGGTGAGCTAAAAAGTGCTAATATCCAGAGAAACGTGATTTAAGGATAAATAAATAGTTATGCTGCATCTTGTTTAACGTTTTCCAATAAATGTGATCTATTAACGTACATGCTAAACTGAGTAAAGAAAATAAATATGAAAAACGAGAGTTCCAGGTTAGTAAATAAACTATTTTTATTACACAGATATAATAATTATTTCTTTGAAACCAACACTCACTTTTCTTATTCAAGTACGTTTTAAAGTCTCTGGTACTGAAATTGTGTGCCTACAGTTTCCGATTACAAAGATGAAGACCACTCGTCCCTTTAAGGGTGTGGAGTGTGTTACAGGTTGAGTACAATATCCAGGATCCCTTCACTGACATCATTTTTCCATAATTTTATGAGATTTTTGGCAACTTTGCCATTCGTGAGATGCATTTCTCCCATTTTTGAGATTGTTTATTTCGAGAAGTACGGAAAAGTGGTTGATCAGGTTGTTAAGTTCACTTTTTGTATTCGGAGCTCTATCGCTCTTAAAGTAAGAGCGCTATTTTCAGTAATATGTATATTCTGTAAGTGCGAATAGGATCAAGATTAAAGCTTATAAAGCTAGTCGCTAATGTCTGACAAACTAAGTTTAGGAAATTTTCCCCGAGGTGATTTCACCCTTCGTATCGGCAAACCCTCAATGCAGTTGACCAAAGAGGGAACGCCATTTCTTTGAATATTGAAAGCGTTTCCGCATTATGCAGGTTGAAACTAGATATATAAACTAGTGGGCATATTCCTGCAGTAGTCATAATGTTTTCAATCAAAAATATTAAGATGTGATACACTCATTCATGTTAAAACGACATTTCATGGTATTTCGACGTTTTTTAATTTTATTATATAGTACTCCTCGTAGAGATTTTTGTAATTTTGAAGGGAAAGTGCCTAATTTTCGACCGAAAAACACATTTTCCTAACACATTCCAAAAAAAGTCGACATTTCTTCATCTTATATTATCATTTCTCTCATCATTTCTTCATCTTATATCTATATTTTTAATATTAATTTCTGGTGTACACAGCATAATCGAAGTTCACGTTTTGGGGGTTATCAACAACAAGAAAGGGGTTAAAATAGTTTGTCAGTCATTAGTAAAAGCGGTTCTTTCAGGGCATGTTTAAAGGATCAAACGCGAGACGTGCTCCATTGTTCAGATAAATCTGGGAATGCACCAAAGAAAACAAAACATTTCGTTTGGCCGCATCAGCTACTACTGATCTTAATGCATTATGGAGTGATTTATGTACTGAATTGAAGTAAAATAAAGGCCAGTAAGTCTGCCTAAGAATTAGTGTATGATGCACGTGGTAAAAGTGATTTTATTTCTTCCACTTCTATTATAAATCCCGCAAGAACTACATCACGGAAGGCTTAGACTAATCTCAATGAAATCTATTCTTCTAAATGGGCTCATTAAATCATGTAATGTCCAGTTTTTGAAATATGAATAGTTTGAGTGATATTATAACAATTAAAAAAATACGTTAACAATATTTTCCCAAAAATGATTCCAAATGTTTTCGTTGAATTTTTCTAGGATAGAGAAAAGCTCCCACAATAAGGGCGTAAGTCCTCTTTTATTAAACATTTTCTTAACATTCAAAAATACAAAAGTTTAATTACTTTATCGCTCTTACTTTGTCAGAAGATAAAGTAAAGAATCGTGCGCCGGAAAACGGCAAATTTGCGGCAGGAAACTATTATTGCCGGGCTCTGGTAAAGGAAAAGTGGATGAATTCTCTTGATATATATATATATATATATATATATATATATATATATATATATATATACTAAATTACCTTCTATAACACGTGGTGGTAACAAAATCCATGTTTTGTGGGTTTTTGATACCGAAAAATCGATTGACGGCAGAAAGCCGCCTCTGACCGTCTCTGGTCAATGCTAGCGCCTAAACTGTTAAGCGATTTTCTCCAAAATTCTTATTCCTTGATCGATGTGAATGATGTCGAGGCTTTGGGAGTTTCAAACGCATATTCTAGTTTTGACATGACTGAAAAATATTTTCAAATTTGTTTTAAAAATGACTCTAAAACTTTTATTTAACTTTGTCCTCGTATAGCGTAAAGTGCTGTACATCATATGTGTGTTGAAATCCTTTATTTTTCGACAATTTTAAAAGTGCAATTTTTTGGGGTCTTGGGGTCTACAACTATAATATTGATGGTAGCTTTGTATTTATAAACCTGTTCTTTAAAGACAGATATTTAAATAAGGTAATCTTTTTTTCGAAAATGTGAGTCGTTTTCGTGTAATTGTGCAGAAAATATAGACAATCTTATGTTTTTAACAATGATTTTTCTTAAAACCGGCCCCAAATTTTTTCTCTAAATTTTCTCCTCGTGTGTGTCTAGAAACGGTAAAAATATGGTTCTAGTCCCAGTTTCGTCGTTCTCTCCGTTTTCATGAAAGTGGGAAAAAGTTAATATTTCAAAACTACTAAATTGAAGATACAGATTTTTGCTCCATATAATGTTTGTTGTAAATAATCAGCACTTTAAAAAGATTATGTGCAATTTTATGAAATTAGTATTTTGTCCATAATTTGTGTTTAAATTTTATGCAATTACTAAAAAATTATTTTCTCCCAGAACGCTCCAAATTTTTTCTTTAATTTCTTTTCTACGAATAGAAGAAGAGACCTCTAAAACAATGGCGCAGGTATTATTTTCGTTGAACTCTCTGAATTCTAGAAAACTGCAAATTAAGAATAATTCGAGGAAGTATGTGCTATTTGAGCCGTAGTTTGTGTTGTTTTTCTTTTCTTTTATTTTCTTATTCAAGAGTGTTGGTATACTTAATCAGTGTTGGTTATGACTGTACAAGACTGATTAAGACAATAATTTATCAAAAAACATATTCTATCTTTGAATACCAGTTCTATATCTTTGAATATCAGTTCTGGCAAACGTTTTTACACGTCTTAGAAACAACTTTGTGGATACAACTACGTTGTAGTATATTGCAGTTATTAAAAATAATGCAAAGCATGTGTGCCGTTATAACTCTTCTAGTATTCTTCTGTATTTTGGCTCAACTTGAATTATTTAATAAATATTCTAAAGAACGAGATTATTTGTTTTGTTTTTGCAAGATCACAGAACTAGAAAATATAAACAGGAGTTTGAAGTAATTTTGTGGAGAATAGTTTAACAATAAACGTATGGTCTGATGTTGCCAGAAATGATATGTTTTTATAACAGCAATCTCTGGTATTACTTTGCAATTAGAGCGTGCATTCCATTTTTGTCATGAAAATAAACTACGCATAGAAATTACTACACTTCGTTTTCATTTTAACGAGAATAATATCAAGCCTGGTTTATAAAAGAATGATTATTTTTTTCTCATCTCAAAGTAAAAAAGAGATGAAATCCCTCTGGTTCTATTTACCTGGTACAAGATAATTCAAACTAAAATGGAGTAAAAGTGTTGAACAAAAACATGGATATGAGTGGCGTGGCCAAACATAAGTAGCAAATGCATTGTAAAAATAAAAATAATAAAAATGAATAATGAAAAACGAGACATCAAAAAATCTGGAGAACGGTTTTTTTAGTTTTATGCGTGAATGTAAAAATAAAACTTGTGGAATAATTAGGAAAAGAGGAATGGGAAAGCAAATTAGATGAAAGGTGAATAGTAGGTGCTGAATTAGTTATCCGCAGCAGCAAAATGCCCCAGAAATAAGGCACATAAATTTTTTCAGAAAAGTAGCAAATACACTGGCCATGTACAATAATAATAATAATAATAATAATAATATAATAATAATAATAATAATAATAATAATAATAATAATAATAATAATAATAATAATAATAATAATAATAATAATAATAATAATAATAATAATAATAATAAAGCACTGAACAAAAGTAATTTTCACGAAGGCTAAAATATCATAGTATATATGGATGCAGAGTACATTTTTTTACAAACCAGTAATATACAGAAGTTACTGTTCCAAGATGCAACACATGAATAGAAAATATTTAATGACGGGCAGTCTCTTCTGTGAAGCCTTGATGTTGTATGAAATTCGCATTGTCTTAAGCAGTTTCGCACTCGATATAAGAATCTGTAGGTGCGATATGACAACAGACGGAATAACACAATAAATCTTTACATTATTTAGACAAAATCAAAACTATTTCATGTTTCCCGTGTTCCTCAAATAGGCGGAGGGTACTTAGCGTACCGTTTCTTTCTGCAGATATTGGAAATGCGTATATAAATTGAAATTCGGAAATTAATTTTATTTTTCAATATAAATACTCACACGGTAGATAAGAGAGTCACACTAAGCAAGTACATACAGAATAACACGGAACTTGACGCAAAATTACTGGTGTTTTCGTTTCCGGTATATAAAGCCATGAAAATAGTAATATTCTAGAATCAAAACCATAAAACCATATTAATAATCAATATAGGCCTGTCTCTCTCTCCTCTTTCTTTCTCTCTTTCTTTCTCTCTTCCTCTCTCTCTGTCTCTTTCTCTCTCTGTCTCTTTCTCTCTCTCTGTCTGTCTGTCTCTCTCTCTCTCTCTCTCTCTCTCTCTCTCTCTCTCTCTCTCTCTCTCTCTCTCTCTCTCTCTCTCTCCCTGACTGCCTGTCTGTCTGAGTAGTTGACCTTAAAGAATCTTCTCTTCCCTCGCACCTGAGTCCGTTCACCGCAGCAGCGGAGGCGGTGGTGGCGGCTTCGAGCCCCGTAGGCCCGCGCCGCCGGCGCACAGCCCGCACCCCTCCAATGAATACATGATGGCGACTGCGCACGGCTCTGCACTATTAATCCCGTTAATTACCTGGCCGGCCACAGGGCCGCGCCACTGGCGTTCCGTTTCATTTCGCCAGTGGCGGCGTGGCGTGGCGCGGAGCGGAGCGGGGAACGGAGAGCGTAGCCGACACTCGCGGCGATAGCAGAGGCTGTGGCACGGCACGGCACGCCAGCGGTAGGGACGGCGGCGTTGTTTAATGAACGCGTGATTAGATCCGGCTGTTGCTTCCGAATGCACACCGCCGCTGGTGCTCTCATGCGAAGAATGCCTGAATATTCGCGCAACCAGGTTGCCGCCGTCCGACAGACTACTTCGCGTCGAGTAGGCGGAAAGCGCAAACAACTGAATTTCGCTTTCGCACTGGTAGAGAGCACGCGGATATTTCGTTTGATTACACATCATAGATTGAAACTCTGGAGTACTTTCGATCGATACGAAGGATCACAACGATTTTTCCTAGGGGTAGATTCCCAGAACGTCTTGAAGGTCGTTAGTTCAAATATTGGCAAGAGCTTCAGTACTTGTATTTTGTTATTCCCGTGCATTTTGTCGTTTATAGGCACACCATCACTACAGTAAACATGGACGATCTGGCGAGAAGGAACACAAGCACTTCGTAGACGAAACTTTCTGAGGAAGCAAACATAAGGGTACATTGTAAAACGCATGACACCTAGAGATTACCAAATATTTTATTTCATCTAGCAGTGATGTTTCTTTTAATAAATCGCGGCAACAACAATATTCCACAAATTGCAACTGACGTGCCCCTGAAGAACTAATACCGCGTCTCAGCTATCAATTTATTAGTTGACTCTTATCATTTAACCCTTTAACTGCTTCAGGCTGCGAGTCACGCCTCTTGCGCTATGCTTCTCGCTGCAGGCCATGTTGTGAGATGATCTCTCAAACAAAGACATCCGGAGGCTCCAAGGCACGGAAATATTTTGCATATCAACTCGTCTAGAGCAGGCAAAGGCTTCATGTAGCATTTCACCTATTATTTGCAAAGCTTTGCTTTCGTCTCTTATTATCCATTCCATTGGCCTGTGAATAGGACACTTCTCCGCTCAGTTGCCCACAACGTGTATGCTAAGCGGGTCAATTTTTATTCCGGAAGGATATATGCAGGTTTGTACAGAATAAATGTTACAAACTGCAAGGGCCTGTAGGGGTTAACAGATTACCACCTTTTGCCAATGAACATGTGGTGGGAAATTTCTTGTAATGAAGATACACATGCGACATTGTTCACATGGTGCCCCGGATAGGCAGATAACGCATACTGCACTGATGTTTCGACATCTGAACTCCCTTCAGACGACCAGGCCACTGACTTGGAGATTTTGTCTTCATTGTTCTTTTTTTTCTGGGTCAGAAATAAGATGTTATAAAAACATCAAACCTCTTGGACGTCCCTTTCAGAAGTTTTGATAATCAGAACTGAATAATATTTCAAAAAAAAATCAAAATTGTATTTGCCGGTAGAGAGATCCGCTTAGAGTGCATGTTCCTGTCAAATACAATAGGAGGTGATATCTACCAAGTGAAGTCTGTAATGTTATGTATACAGTATCATTATAAGAGATTTCGTAGCACATTTTATTGAAAAAATATAATCTTTGTCCACTACATGCTTTATAAATTTGTAAAAATGATTCTTAGCACATTATACAAGTATATAACTTTTAAAAAGCCGCTTGTTTTTGTAAAACCTGAAGAGAAATATAATATTGTCATTTTCAACTGTGCGTGACTGAGAGTGTGCCCGAGCGGAGGTAATTTCTACGAGCGGAGGTAATTTCTCAGGAGGTAATTCGCCGAAATTCGCTTCGTTCTTTTTGCACTTGCTTCCAAAGATGCGGATCCATCTCCAGTCACGCTCAATTTCCGGAAGTCCGGTGCCATGATGGATGCACTCTCGCATCAGAGCCATTATAAACACGGCGGATGATCGCTTTACGACTTGACCCATTTCGCCGGCGACGCCCCGCCGCCTGGCGGATTTGATTGATTATGTGATTTGTCGCTGACTAATGGGAGCGAATTGGGCAAATTGTTCTCATTGTTTTCGGTGCTGAGAGCTGGATAACTGTAGACATTTCACTTTCCATCTAGAATATTCTTGAGCGCGAGTTTTCTTATCCACGCAAGATATTTAGTAGGATTAAGAAAATTGTGAACTTATAAAGACTGTGTTGTTGAAAATGATTTTTGTTGACTATTTGTCATTTTATTTAGAATTAATTCTACCTTAAATTTGATCCAAAATTATGTTATTGTTTAAAAGTTGTGACACATGAATAGTTCTTGTTTTTACGTCAAAAGGATTTTGAGATCGACTTTCTTTTTTCCTCTGATATATCTTATTCATTAGCTAATATTTTTGAGATTGTATTTATTAATAGAGACGTTACTTGCATGAATGTATGCAATGTATGCACTTCTTTATTTTTATTCTCCTATATTTATGAATTCAAACTCATAATTGAAAAAAATCGTAATATAAAACGTCCTAATGAATGACTAGTAAACACATTCTTTCGCATAGTTTAATGAAATGTGTGGAAGTGTTTTAAAACAAATGATGTTTTAAGTAGTAACTTGTTTGCAAGTTCTGGGTTCTGCAAGTTGTTTGCTGAGATTTCATAGTTTAATCTTACATTTTACATTGTATTGTATGTTAGTATGTATTAGCATTTAGAATTGATTGTCCGCGTTTGCCTGCTAGCTAAAGCCCATGCTTCGGCTCTATGCCTGGGTCTAATTTAATTCACAGGCTTGGAAGTAAGAAGCGAATATGACGCATTTCCTTTTTCGCAACTAGCTATCTCCACGTGCTTGTGCTTTTCTTCGTAATACAGCTGAAGAAACTGAAACGATTTTAAAGGAAACACACAATCCTGTTTTTGCCTCGACCGGGAATCGTAGTAGTATTGAATAAATATGTTAATTTGATACGAAGTTGGAACATTCCGATGCATATGATAGTTGAAATACATAAAAATTCTTTGAAAATGTTTGTAGCTCAACTTTCACTACTTAAATTGTCTTATTGAATCAATTTAATTGAGAATATTGGGTGATTGTATAACAATGATGAGCATTTCGATTTCTAACTTTTTATTTATTTTCATACACTTTGTCATAAAACCCGGTCCAAGAACGGAAGGTTTCATCTGGCATATAATCACCACACCTCCATTCCATTCTCTGTTTGAATGACCCTTTTTTTACAATAACTGCATTACGTACGAATAGAACTCAAAGCGACCATTGTGCGTAACTCTCTTCATGCTGCCCAGCGAGAAAGACACGTCAACGCAGTGAGAGAATGGTGGGAATAAAACAACAAGAATATATAAAAAAAATTCGGTTGACCCCGCGTGGTCAGGGTAGAATGAACTGAAATTAACCGAAAACATGCGCGACGGAAAACAGCGCGGGGCGAGCGGGCGAGGGGTGCGGGAGGGGGAGGGGGTGGGGGGAGGGGTAGGCGGCGCGAACGCAGCGGGCGCGCATCAATGAATATTCCATGAATAATTCACTGGGCGAGTGCGAGCGCGTGCGCCGTTTGCGTCCATCCGTCCGTTCGCCCGTCCATCCGCCCCGTCCGCTCGTCCACTCGTCCACCCCCCCCCCCGCCCGTCCCACCCGCGACGCGCCCTTTGTCTCGCTTCCTTATTAATCGCGATTCAGTTAATTCGATAAAAAGTGCGCCAGATCCCAATTGAGCCGGCACACAATGCACTTCGCCCGCTGTTCGCCCCTCCCCCTTCCCCACCCCGCCCCCGCGGTCATGTGAATCGCCCCCGACTGCGCCACCGCAAAGGCCCTCTCGATCTGGAGCGCTCTGCGAAGCAGGGCGTTGACGGGCAGGGGCCTCTTGGCACTGATCGGGCTGCCGGCAGCTCTCACCCCTTCATCTGCTGGAGTCGGAAACACGTAAAACAGAACAACATCCATTTTAAAACTACTGAGAGGGGATAGTAATTAGACATTTTCTCCTCCTGTGTGATTGGGATGGTTCAGAATGAGCATTCTCACATCCTCACGCCCACGAAATCTAAATGCATATAGAAAATGGATGTATGTATTAACACCACTGAGGGGAGTTTGAAAACAAAGAATTGCTTGTAGTGGCTTGATCGGGCTGGTGATTGCTTCACGCCCACCTGTTCTCAAAACATTATATATATATATATATATATATATATATATATATATATATATATAAAATATACATGTTCTCAAAACACACACACATATATATGCGCGTGTGCGTGTGTGCGCGTGTGTACGTGTGTGTGTGTGTGTGTGTAAAAGATCAATTTTAACAGTACGAAGGGGCAATGAAAAATTAAAATGGCCTTTTTCTGAATCTGACAGTTTTGTGCCTATAATAACGACTATCTCCTGAAAATAAACAATCTTAATGATTAAATTTGAATTAGAAAACAAACACATTAAATTAAATTTAATACATTAAAACTCTTAAAACAAATTTATTTAATAATATTTTATATTTCTTTTAGGCTCAATCCTTGTTTTACTTTAACACTTCTCCTCAACTACTCTATTTTCAAAACGGTCATCGCAATATTATTCCACTCCTTTCTCATCTTATGTTCTGTAAGTTTTCCAGGATATTATCTCATTTTCTAGAAATATATATATATATATATATATATATATATATATATATATATATATATATATATATATATATGGTTGTATAAAAATTATCGTGTTTTGCAGAAACGGGCCTTTCCAAACCCGCAGGTAGCCGCGGGTGAAGGGACATTGAAAGGTCTTGTACTGAAAGAATCCTCGATTGGTTATCGTTTTTAGTCTCGTATGAGTGCAGTGTTTAGGGGTTTTTAACTCAGACAAAATTGTATTCTCCAAAACATCTTTGTATCAGTGGACAATACAGGCACATTAACATATGGTTTCCTCACGATTTTTTCCAAGCTGAATATTGGTCGGTCTGTCTGCAATAAAGGGCTTGTGAATTTGAAATTAATATTTTAGTTTTCGAGAATACGTTGCACAAATTCTTTTCTTGAGTAGAGAATTTTATGTTGTAATATAGCAATGACTGCTTATATAAATGACACAGGTTTCATTAACGTCTTCCATTAAATCCTGAGAAATTTTGAAAACTTGAACAGTTTATAATTTGGACTTCTGGCTACAACTAGATATCTTCATGAAATATAGATGTTTCATTAAATCTGAAACTTCTGCATGAAATAGTTAGAAATACAAAAAACAAATAATCAAACAAACATTACAATATTGACATACTTCTTAATATGATTTTACAAAATTAGTATTTGGACCTTTTAGTAGTAAATTAGCTAAACCTTTGGAAATACGCAAAGAGAAATCGCGTCTTTGTACGTTATTCAAATCAATAAGAAGTGATTGTCCGTGGGGGAAGTACGGGGGTACAAGATTATTAAAACCAACATACGTCATGGCTTTAAAATTCGGCAAATAAAACAGAGAACAGGTGTAGGTGAATTCTCATTTATAAATTGAACAATACAAAATTGGAATGAATTACCTGCAACAGTGCTGGAGACTTACCCTCAAAATATCAAAAAAGTTGAATTAGATTAAATAAATAGTACTTTTTTAGAATATGTTAACAGTGCTGGAGACTTACCCTCAAAATATCAAAAAAGTTGAATCAGATTAAATAAATAGTACTTTTTTAGAATATGTTAACATTGAAATTATTTTTTGCATTATTGTTGTTTTATATTAGATAATCTTTAGCATGATAGGTCTAATACACTAATTTTGTAAAATTATAAAAATTATAATGTGTAATTTTATTCAAAATAGAGTAATATTAGCCTAATTTTGAGTAAAATAGTGACAATTAAAAACATCGTATTTAAAATCTCAAAAACCAGCTAGAATTTTTTCTTTATATTTTTGTTCGAATAAACCAAAATAAGCATATTCGGTAAAAATACTATATTTTTTAAATCATAAGCTGTTGAAAATTCCATAAATATATCTTCCACCCGTCTTTTGCAGAAGAGAGTGTTTGACGAGATGGATGACTGAAGATTCGAATCTTCTTGAATTCCAAACGTCTTCACAGTTTGAGGACTAATATGATGTTTGTGGATTAATATGGGCGTTGCATTCTTATACTTCTTCATAGTTTGTGGCAGTCTTTTATGATCCCCCCTCCACAGCGTCCTTATGGTGTTTTTCCGTGATGCACTTCGTTAACCGCGTTTATAGTCCAACAAGGGACTATTTTTGTTACGTTACAAGCTCTTCGTCACCGACCCACTTCCACAGCGGTTTGTAGCTGTTTTATTACTTCTCAGAAGGAAGGAAACAGTTATACGCTGCACTATGACATTTAAGTTCTAAAATAAATGCATCACGTTTTCACACAATTTACGAATATGAACACAAATGTTATAGTAATTCACAAAATTAATGAATATTTGGCTAGCGTTGATGTTTCTTTGTGTAAGTAGACAACTCAAATATATGTTTTGAAAAAAGTCGAAATTTATCAAGTAGGATTATATTTTAGTGAGAGCGTAAGCTTTCGCGGCCGGAGTCAGTACTTACTTGGCTAACCGGGAGACGCCGCGTTCAGGACACAACGTTTCGGTCGCCGTTCTGCGACTTTCATCAGGGCGTAGTTATTGCAATAACTACGCCTTGATGAAGGTCGCAGAATGGTGACCGAAACTTTTACCCTGGACGTGGCGATACCCGGATAACCACGTAAGTACTTATTTTTTAGTGTGCGTTAGAAAACGCCGTACTTAACAATTCGACTCGTGTTAACATAATTGTGCCGGAGCTGACTGTAGACAATTAATTTATCTCCGAGCTGGGCGCACCTTGTGTGAGCTAGTAATTCCCGCCCAGTTGGGCGCTCAATGGTGTTAAAATCGGTTATGGGGTCGCGAATATGAATTTCTCGCGTCCCACTTTAAAAAATTGAATTTGAAAAATTGAAAACCTAGTTTGTCGCCGCCTCGCCAAGTTGAAGATAACCCAGGGAGCTGTCGCCTCTCGGCTTGAACAGCGTCAGGGAGATGGACCGCCGCCACCGCCCCCTCACCCACTGCCGCCCCTCTCTCCCCCTCCCCTTAGCGGCGGGGAGGGGTGCGAGTCCTGCTTACCACCGGGAGACATGGGCGAGCGGTCAACGGCGAGGTATATTCCTTCCGTTAAATGTATCCCTATACATGTAATCCGTTACATGTATTATTGGACATATTGAGGAATATAGAATGAATCAATTGAAGTGCTCTGTGTGTTCCTTCTTCAGATGTAGCTTAGTGTTAGTTGTAAAATTGATTAAGTTAGATTATAAGCCAGAAAACAAATGTAAAGTTGACATAAACTGAACTTTGTAATCTCATTCAGAACATAAATAAATTTTAAAAAAGAAAGGTATATTCGGAACGGCTGTCGTCGTGGCGTGGCTTGGGGTGGCGTGGCGAGGCGTGGGGATGGACTGAGGCTCAACCACAGTGGAAAATCACTACTATCTGTCTGTCCGCCCTCTGATGTTAATTGAAGTGACGAGAGGAGCATGTCAGGAATTACTGAAATTCACACCATATTCATTGTAAATGTTTCTACCTCTCGACTACTGTGTGTCGATGCGAGAGTGAATGGCTCAGAGACTTTTTTAGTATCTATATGAGAGAGAGTTTGTTGATTTGCCATTGCTACTTTTAGAAGTTCACCCTTTTCTTAATAACTAGTGAAACTAGAATTATGTGCGACACGTTCTCTTTTTTGGTAGTTAATGAGTCAATTTTTTCAAAGAACGTTTTCCTTGGTTTATCACTTTGTGTAGATTTTATTTTTATATTCAATTTAAGACATAGAAAATAATACTAATTTCATAATTGAAAATACTTAAAAATGAATAAAAGATCTGGGGTTATCAACTAAAAAATATATATTTGTAGCAACTTCACTCGCCTAGTTTTGTTTTTTCGTTTGAATATATATAGCAAGTTTTGTACGTATGATAATCAAGTAACAAATATCATAAACTAATGCTATACTACGTAAATTAATGATTCATGACATCACAGTTGTTTAATGCACTTAATTAATCTTAATTAAATTAATGCACTTGATTATCATACGTATGTACAAAACTTGCTATATATATTCAAACGAAAAAACAAAATAAGGCGAGTAAAGTTTCTACAAATATATATTTTTTTAGTTAATAACCCCAGATATTTTATTCATTTTTAAGAATTTTCAATTATGAAATTAGTATTATTTTCTGTCTTAAATTGAATATAAAAATAAAATCTACACAAAGTTGTTGAGTCCCATCACATATTCTTTAATGCACTTAAAAAACTGTGAAAAGTAGGTATCTGTTTTGAGACAATGAAATGCCACTCTGATGCCTACAAAGTTTCATTGCCGGACGAGTGAGAGTTCACTCCAATTGAATTTTTATGGCAGATGTGAATAATGTTTTTACTTTATTCACAGATGAAAGGAAAAGTCCAAGCCTGGAAACAAAGAAAATAAGTGAATTACGTTATCTAATCGTGTGTCATTTTCGCATTGTTTTGAATGAATTTAACTTGCTAAACTCTTTATAACAATGAAGAGGTCACCGCTCACAGCACAAAAATATCACAAAAGTATCGTTATACAATTAGTACTTGAACTCCGTTTAAACCCACGATGCAGAATATTTGTGCTCGAAAAGTCAGACTTTCCAATTGTAAAACTCGTGCGTTAAATATCGCAATGAGCGCCTGTTGATAACAGCGCGGCAACACGCTCGAATAATAGAGTGAGAGGGCCCGAATGTGGAATGTGGATGAACGGAGGGAAGGCGAGACGTGCGCGTGGCTGCACCGATGGCGATGGGAGAAGCGGGACGTTGAAATGGCGTAGAGGGAACAGGCCGGCAAAACACTCTGTTGGAGGGACGTTTTAGGAGCGGAGAGAATTCACACGCCGGGAATTTTCAAGCATGATGTAAGGGAGCATCCAGCATGATTTGGTTCTATGGAAGGCGGCTCGGGATGTGAGGAGGATCGGTGAGAGGAGGATCGGCGGGAGGAGGATCGGCGGGAGGAGGATCGGCGCGAGGAGGATCGGCGCGAGGAGGATCGGCGCGAGGAGGATCGGCGCGAGGAGGATCGGCGCGAGGAGGATCGGCGCGAGGAGGATCGGCGTGAGGCGGATCGGCGTGAGGCGGATCGGCGTGAGGCGGATCGGCGTGAGGCGGATCGGCGTGAGGCGGATCGGCGTGAGGCGGATCGGCGTGAGGCGGATCGGCGTGAGGCGGATCGCTGTTTACGGAATTGGCACGTGGTGGGGTGTGACCGGGAGTAAACGGTGGGGCAGAGCGGGATGGAATTGAGTGGAGCGAGGCCGAATTGTATCGGGCGGTTCCACATGATGGAGAGGATGTGAAAGGGAGCGGGGTGGCACGGGGTGGACAGTATCTAATGGGAGAGGGCGAGGTGAGGGTGGCGTGGGCGGAGCTGCTTGAGACAAGCCGGTGAGTGATATCGCAGGGAGATGTGGCGGGGGCGGGGCAAGGGAGGCAGGGCGTTGTGAGTAGTGTGAGGACCAGGGAGCCAGGCGGGGCCGGGAGGTCGTTAGCTGGCCTTCTGCTCAAAGGGACAGGTGCAACGACCGGAAGTCGGCGAGCGGGTCATTTCCGGGCTGAGTGCCCAGTGGCGGAGTTAGGACGTCCACTAGTTCTGTTGCTGTTGCTGCTGCTCCCCGTAGGACTCCAAAAACATTGGAATAAAAAAAATGTAATGTTGGATGACTCCTTAACGTAGTATAAAGCACACAAATATATGAACATCTGTGTTCATCATTATTTATATAATTTAAATCTGATAGTGTTTTATCTCTTGGTGTTAATCAATACAAAAAGTTTTCACGGGTGAAAATACAAAATTTTAGTTTTCACTTTTTACTTGGTTCAAACATTTTTAATTTTTTCGGCAGAATTGAGCGCGCGAAAACCTTAAATCATTATGAACATTAACGAATTAATTAATAATTATGAATCAAATGAAAATTAATGTTTTTCCCCAAAGTTAATCTATTTCAGTAAATCTTAAAACTTAGGTTATTTTATAACTGACGATAACCTGCAAACAAAAATGTACGCTGTTTTAGAGATCGTATGCCCACTTAAGATATAAGAATAAAATACAACCTGATACGGTTCATAAATTAATTGTAAATTTGATAAATTACTCTAAACAAAACAGAAAATACGAGCACTCCGTAATTGTGTAAATTGCGGGTATTACAGTAATAATGAATCGGGCAAAGAGCATCAGAATTTAAAGCGTAAAAGCCTAAAGCAAAATCTTTTTAAAATCCTCATAAATGTAAATATTAATGTTTTTTTCTAAAGCATGTTTCGATTTTTGTTTCTTTACCATTGATGTAATTAAAACCAGAATTTAATCCATTTACTATTGTATTAATATTTACGGTAAACAGATAATTGCTTCCTTTCATACATTTTAGTTCCATTAAAGCATTTCCCGTGAGCATTATGAACTTCAAAAACAACACTTCAGTGTATATTTTAGAGCGTCCCGTATTCATTATACAGTCTCCCTAATAACGATAACAAATTGTGTAGCCTTACCGTTGTTTGAGGGAGTTTGATGCAAACCGTTTCATGCTTTCAATTTTCGTTTTGGAGAAAGTGTTTTTTTTTTCAGCTTCCCAAAATGCGATAAAATAGTCTGCTCCGTGCCGAGTCATGTGCACAGGGATGAGCTCGACAGCGAAGAGTCTCTGCGCGGCGGACCCGATGCGGGGCGAAGCAGGAAAATCGAGCCGTCGCTGGGATTGCCGCTGCCTCATCCCTGCTCTGCCGCACAGTGCGTCGCAGCTGCTGCGCGTGCTTCAGTGCGGCGCAGACCTTTTGAATTGCGCTCTGGTAGTAGCAAAGAAGACCAATTATCTCGAAATGATCATTTTCGACGGGAAATCAATGGCATAAAACTTCCTCAAACAGTGGTAAGCATCTACAAATTCTCCTAATTGAAATAAGAGACAGCTCCACACATTTTTCATTGCACTAATCTTTCCAAAGGTGGCTTAGGGCATCAACTGATGTCACTGAAGTGCCTCTGACCGGGAGGTCTTATGTGTTTGATTGCCGACGGTGATGGATTTTCTACTGCACCTAGATCGTTAGGTCGAATTTGGCCGGTGTCTGGACGAGAATACTAACGACCGGCTCTTCTGATCGGTAGTTTTTCGTAGTTTCTCCGATCAATACCAGGCAAATTCTGGCGCAGTACACTAACAAACAGACCACGAACAACGCGCGATCTTTCTTTCCTCTTCCTTGTTCTATCTTCACCCCTCACTTCTACACACTTACGCTTATACTTACATGGACTATACTATTACACATGTGGGATAGACAGTCTTGTAGCTTAGAGCTTGTTCCGACTGAGGAGATTCCCCGCTACTGGTAGATATCTGAGTTGGAAAATAATCCAAAGCAAACGTGTAGGTCGGCGCCGGATCTTACCATACAACTGAAAAAAGCCGCCACCTACCGCGAAAAAAAAGTATTACACATCAGGACTAATGATCATAGCAGTCGACGCACCCGCAAACAAGATATAATCAATCCAACATACGAATACTAAAAAGTAAGTGAAAGGAAAATGTGGAGGAAGTTATATTAAATTCATTCAAGTTTACTGTATCATGGTGAGAGTTCCAAATCGTACCATTACAACAAACGACTGTTCTTTGCAAAAGCTGCATGAAGTGGAGGAATGCATAAAAAGCTTCGCTGTAGTGAATCCCAAAGGGAATAGAAGAAAGGAAGGAAGCAAACAGCGTTGCAGTGAAACGCGGCTTCCGATGTGCTCCGCAGACTGTTTCGTCGTCTGAAGGCGTCGCCTCATGACGAGGCCTGCGCAGTGGCCGAGGAGCGGCGAGGGCGCCTGCTGGAGCGCAGGTGCCACAGTGCCAACGGAAGCCGCACTGACGACAGAGGCGACCCTGCGTGGCGGCGATGGTGGCAGCCGTTGAAGCAGCCGAGATGGCCTTCTTCTGAAGCGGTCTCGTTGATGGCAGCAAACTCAGCGAAAACAGTAGAAGGAATGAGGCGTCTGGAAGAAATGGAGATAGCGATGATGTGGGTAGGGGATATTGGTGTAAGTGGTTTGGTTTCGGTTTTCTGGATGGCTGTGGTGAAGGCTGAGTTCGATCAGCAAGGGCAGTTCTCGGCAATAGCCGTAGCAGCGCCTTTGGTGATGGTAAAGTAGGACGTGACGGTAGTGGGAATTATGATGTGCGAGGCCATATGGGGATGGTGGAATTGATAAGACGACGATGGGGTTGAAAATGACGATTTCGATGTGTTGCTTGTAGTATGATGTAGGTGACCTGTTAGTGGAGAGCTTAAGCTCAGGCGGCAGATTTTTGTAGTGTGGCGGAGGTGTAGGTTGTTGAGTTGCTTAATTGGGGTGATAGTCGTGGAATGCTAGTGGTGAAGAACTCTTGTTGCAAATGACTTTTAGATATTTATCATTCTTGCTAGTAGGTTATTAATAAGAACAATTAGGACCATAAAAATTAAAGATATTGAAACATACACTCTCATATTACTTGTATAATTTTGTAATTCTAATAACAACCTAATAATAATAATAATAATAATAATAATAATAATAATAATAGTAATATTAATAATAGTTATAAATGTTTATGACTACCCTATACAATTATTTTAAAAATTAACTAATGATTTTCTAACTCCACAGTAATGTCCTGCACAACACTGCAGTTCATCACACCACGCGGCTTATACACTATACTACTCTTTTCTTTCTCATTTTGGCTACATTGATGCTTCTACACGCTATAGTCACTTGACTGTGAATGAGACGGCGAGGCAACGGCTGCGGGGAAGGGAAGGGCGGCGCGCGGAGACGGCAGCGGTGCTCTTTGAGGGCGATAATCGCCGCGGCCAGCGCTTCCCACGGCTCTGCGCCCGCCGCCCACCACCGCCGCCCGACCGCCGACCGCCACCGCCCGCGACCGCCGCCTGCCACCGCCGCCCGCCGCCCGCCCGCCGCCCGCCCGCCGCCCGCCGCCCGCCGCCCGCCGCCCGCCGCCCGCCGCCCGCCGCCCGCCCGCCCGCCGCCGCCGCCGCCGCCGCCGCCGCCCGCCCGCCGCCGCCCGCCCGCCGCCGCCGCCCGCCCGCCGCCGCCCGCCCGCCGCCGCCCGCCCGCCGCCGCCCGCCCGCCGCCGCCCGCCCGCCGCCGCCGCCCGCCGCCGCCGCCCGCCCGCCGCCGCCGCCCGCCCGCCGCCCGCCGCCCGCCGCCCGCCCGCCGCCCGCCGCCCGCCCGCCGCCCGCCGCCCGCCCGCCGCCCGCCGCCCGCCCGCCGCCCGCCGCCCGCCCGCCGCCCGCCGCCCGCCCGCCGCCCGCCGCCCGCCCGCCGCCCGCCGCCCGCCCGCCGCCCGCCGCCCGCCCGCCGCCCGCCGCCCGCCACCCGCCGCCCGCCGCCCGCCCGCCGCCCGCCACCCGCCGCCCGCCGCCCGCCGCCCGCGACCGCCGCTCCCCGCCGCGCCGGCTCGTTTGCGAGGCCTCGCCGTGAAAGGCGCTCGCTGCCGCGCCCGCGCCAAAAGAGCTTCCGCGCACAGAATACGTGATTACGTATTCCACACTCTTTGTGCCAAGTGAAAAGATAGGCCGTGTGGAGAGAGGTGAACGCGCGTGGGGTCTTGCTGAAGTGAAGATCAAGACTTGTCAGTCCCGTCCTCTGACAATAGTCGAACAGTTCTCTCTCCTTTTGGTGCTTTTCGTGCTTACGCTTTTGGTTGTTTAATGCAATCCAAAATCGAGACTGTGGTTTCGAAACGTGGAGATAAAACGGGTTCACGTTCTGTTCAGTACATAGTTAATTTTTAAAGTGAATTTATCTTTACTTGTATATCAAAATTTGTATGTGATAAATGTACAGAGGGAGACATATTTACTCGCTGAATAAAATATAACAAAAATTAATTTTGATTGTCATGGACTTGATATAGAATGACATACCTGACTGGGTAACTGACTTATTAGCATACATTTGAGTATAATGAGTTCAAGCATTTTCTGCAATTTAGCGTTAAATAATTTCTAATCCATTTTAATCGTGAGTATTTCGTTTCGTCAAAGAATATGGATTTATATTTGTAAAAACCTCATCATTATAAGTTTAATTACAATACATTTTAATAGCGAACTTCGGTCTGCGTCTCGAGCATCGAATTCTGCGTTTATCTTTCAGCACATCCCATCGTCGGACCAACGTGGCGCTTCATGACCTCAAATGGGGTGACCACTAAATAAACACCATCTCTGAGCTATGTGTTGACCCACCAGCCAATTACACCAAATTAAACGACGCTCTCGTATTACGACCTCCAGCCAACTGCATATTGTGGATTAATTTTAGCAACGAACGTTTTAATCTCTCTTCACTCCACTTCCCCCATTCTATTCTGCCCCTCGCGCATGGTCCACCGCTCGCTCCGTCACTGTACCGTCACGTCGTATCTTCCTCCTGCCCCCTCCTCCACTTCCGCCGTGCATTCTCTGGCGGCGCGCGAGGTCGCGGGCGGTTACGGTTGCAAACATGTCGACGTGAAAATCCCGCGTGATTGTGACACGTGACGCGTCTCTGACGCCCGGCCGAAGCGCGCCGGCGGCAGCGATAAATCAACAAGTATTTACCGAGCGGCAGTTTATCGCGAGACCGCCCGCTCGCGTGCAGAAGCCGCGATATGCGGCGCGCGCCGCAGACAATGCAGCAGCGCTGACAACGCGCGCGTGCGGGGGCGGGGGCAGGGGCGGGGGCGGGGGAGGGCGTCTGTGCTGCGGCGGCGGTGGGGGGGGGTGTTTGTGAAAAGTTGGCTTTGTGAAAACGAATGGGTGGCGGAGTGGTCGGTTGTGCGGTGCTTGCGGTGCGTCGGATGAAGACTGGCGCGTTCAAACGATCGATTAACTAAATCATTTCGTTTTTGACTCGTTGAGAGCGTTCAGTTCAGTATTGCGATCGATGTTCTGACCATCTCAGAATACCTCGATTCCGTAAACTCTTGTTAGTACGTACTCGCTTAACACGAATTTCGCCATAACTTGGACAAAATTTGGGACCCGCCCAGGAAATATAGTAGGGGACAGGTGGGGGCAAAGTCCCGCAATTTAAGCTCTAATTAAAAAAAAATCACATGTACAGTTTCTTCCAACTTTGCATTGATGTTTTAGAAGAGCATTTTGCATATATATATATATATATTGGAAGAAACTGTACATGTGATTTTTTTTTAATTAGAGCTTAAATTGCGGGACTTTGCCCCCACCTGTCCCCTACTATATTTCCTGGGCAGGTCCCAAATTTTGTCGAAGTTATATATAAGATATATATATATATATATATATATATATATATATATATATATATATATATATATATATATATATCACAGCAACCTCATTCGTGTTTGATCATCGGTTGCTGGGAAATTTCAGTTTTTCAAAAAAAAAAATTTGCTGGCATTTGCTCTCAAAAATGGGGCATGTCCCTGCACTGTGGGACTTTTGCCCCGATAGATATTAAAGTGGTAAGCATTTTTAACGGTAAGACATGAAATAACACTTTATTCTCCCCACTAACTATCCACTAACAGTGACAAAAACTATAAATATTATGAAGACTCAGTTTCATCTTTGCCGTCGTTTTCCTCTTCACTGAATCGAAATTAGATTTCTCGCGGCCGACATGTTAAGAGAACACGGCATATGCATCTGAAGTCTCTTCAGCCAACTTTTTGGCACTTTTCCTATGCTTAGTGTGACGTCGTTAACACGAGGGTCAGTACCGTTACGCCGGTGAAAGTGCGCTGCGGGGGAGGAAGAGGTTGAGCCTGAACTTCCGGGATTTTGCGCTCTGGCAGTTGACGCAGGTAGCGTGGCAGAGCCAAAAATAACCTTAGGCTGTAAACTCCTAGGAAGCTGGCTAGCGAGCCTCGCCTCCGACGACAGGAGAGCCTACCTGGGAATCTTGTGTGGTGGGGGTGTATCCCCCTTCCTAAGATGCTGGCTAGCGATCCCTCGCTTGCGACAACAGGCGAGCCTATCTAGGGAACTTGTGAGGTGGGGGTGTAGCCCTCAACTATTTAACGCGGCGCCATCAGCGCCCGCGTTCTCATTCAGTTTTCATCAGAGGGCCTAGTACGTGTAGGTACAGGGAGCGTAAGAGTGGGGGCGAGATGTCCGGAGTGTAAGGGCCAGACGATCTCGGGTGCTTCATGCACGCGGTCCGCCAGACGGCGACCGGTTTAAATTTTGGCATCAGGCCATGTGACGGTAATTGTCACGGGACGGAAGTCAGACAGCTCGCATCACGCGTGGCTTTTTTTTCTGCGGTAAAGCAGGGTACTGGAAGGAAAAGGTTGCCGGAGTGTTTAAATTTAGCAATTTATTGCAACTAGTCTGTAACTTTTCAATATACTATTTTTATTTTTGTTATTTGAATTTATTTTCATTTCACTACGTCACATTAGTTTCGTTGTTACTCAGGGAATAGTATGCTTAGTAAATACATGAAACAATAGTGCTCTTGTGAGCAAATCATCTGTCTTGGGCTTGAAAGTTGTTTTTCGGTTGTAGTTCCTAGAAAAAATGAATAAATGAGCAGTATCAATACTTTTCTTAGTTAATCTGAATAGGGACCTAAATGAAATCGGTAGGTACATAAATAAAGAGATGTCCACTGAGCTACATGGTTGGTACATCATAAGTATACTATCTACCGAATTGTTAAACATTTATAGGTACATAAATAAAGGAACCATGTTCAGCATACATTTTCACAAAACGAAGGGCCAAATCCCCCCAAACTGGGCAACTTCTCGCATAATTTCGAGTATGCTGACATGCCATGCATATTTCTGATCAGCTATCACATTTTCATGTGCGGGGATTTGCTCCAGAAAGACTGAGGGGTTTTGTCTTATTTCGGTATATTTAAGGAAACGCCATTACGCCATCTTTGTTTTCGAAGTGAAGCAAAAGTTTGACCGCGCAGTATTAAAGCTTCGTTTGAATAGTGTAAAGGGATAAATCGTTAATTTACAAATTCCTTGCAACCATCTTCATAAATATCACAATGAAAGTTCATAATAATTCTTCTTCTTCTTCTTCTTCTTCTTCTTCTTCTTCTTCTTCTTCTTCTTCTTCTTCTTCTCCATTCCAAGGGTTAGGCAGGAATGCCTGTTCCGTCTTCACCTTGCACTTCAGGACCATCTCTTTCTGGGTCGGCCGATATTTCTTCTTCCCTTCGGTTGGTAGTTCATCACTAATTGTGGAATACGATCTTCCTCCATTCTTTCGATATGGCGCCGCCATTCTTTCCTGTTTTCTAAGATCCTTTCATTTATGTTGTATATATCTAGTTCTTTACGGATATCCTCATTTCTTATCTGGTCTTGTTTAATGCAGCCTTTAACTTTCCTAAGAAATCTCATTTCTGCTGCTTGGAGCTTACTTTGGTCTCTTTTTTTCATTATCCATGATTCACTTCCATACAGGAGAACTGGAGCAGCCATTGTCTTATAGAACTTAATTTTTGTGTCTTTCCTTGCTTTGTTCTGTAGTGTTCTGTTTATTATTCCACATATTGATTGAAATTTATTAGTTTTATTTTCTGTGTCTTTATCTGTGTCATAACTGATGTCACAACCAAGGTAATTAAAATTTGAAGTCTGGTCGATCACTGTGTTGTCAATAACTATTTTTGAGTGTATGGGGTATTTACCGCAATGGGCCATAACTTTAGTCTTCGTTTTAGAAATTCGGAGATTATACTCATTTCTTCCCAGTTGATGCAGTGTGTATACAGCTTTTTGCAGATCATCTTCACTTTCTTGCAGTATTGTTACGTCATCTGCATAAAGTAGAACATTTAGGTGTTTATTCTGCTTCAACTGTATTCCAGAACAAGCTATGCATCTCCATTTTTCAGGTCATCAATATATATATATATATATTGAATAGTGTTGGAGATAAACTACATCCTTGTTTAAGTCCCCTATTTATTAATATTTCTTCAGTCTTCTTTACGCCGGTATTTATTATAATTTTTGTCTCCTTATACATATTTTTGATGGTTTTATGAGGTGTTCAGGATAGCCACTTTCGTTCATTATTTTCCATAGCTTGTGTCTGTCCACGCTATCAAAAGCTTTCTCGAAGTCAATAAAGGCTATATGGGTTTCCTTATTTACTTCTCGTCGTTTTTCTAATATTCTTTTAAGACTAAAAATATTGTCGTTACAAGAGCGTCCTTTCCGAAATCCCGATTGTTCTTCTTGTAATTTAGCCTCTGCTATAATTTTCAATCGAGCGTTGATAATTTTTGCAAATACTTTATAAGCGGCATTCATGAGGCTGATACCCCTGTAATTTCCACATTCATTTCTTTTACCTTTTTTAAAGACAGATATGACCTCTGTTATTTTCCAGCTATTGGGAGTCTTATAAGATTTCCAACATTCGTTGAACAGATGAAGCAGTCTAAATTCGCTTAGGGGGCCTGCATATTTTATGAGTTCCATGTTAACTCCATCAGGACCACATGCCTTCCTGTTTTTTATACTGTTCAAGGCTTGCTTTAATTCATCCAAGGAGATGGAATCCACAGTATTGTTGTAGCGAAGCTCTTCCTCTTTAAGTTCATAATTATCACATCAAAATAGCCAAAAATTTACTTACCGCATTATATCAACGACTGACGAAGCAACCTCCACGCAGTTCTATAACCAACTGGCTGGAATCAAGACCGAACTGCTGCCTGGCGGTGAGCTCCATAAACAATGGATAGCTAATAAATAATCCATGTGGGGGTTTGCCCCTACCTACCCTACTGATAATCGGATAAGCCGATTTTTATAACACGTCACTGACTATTTGGGTTCCTTGAAATTCGTGGAAACGGATGTTTTCTGGTACAAGTTGTGTTATCTGTTTATGAAATAATTGTAAACGTTGTCATTGCCAACAAGAGTTGGCTTACTGGTACTCTTGTTGGCAATGACAACGTTTACAATTATTTCATGAAAAATGCCATCGATAACGCACCACAACACCTATTATCTGTTTATGCTCAAGCAGTAATACAAGGTGGTTCAAATATGACCGGGACTGATTTTTTTTCAAATACCCCGACATACGCATTAACTGCGCCGCCTGGAGAGAATCTAGCCACAACCCCCCACCTCCCTCCTTCGCAGGTTAGAACCTGTTCAGTCGCGTCTGGGTCTTGCTAGAACGATGAGTGAACAAAAGGTGCCGCGGTGCGTGGAACAACGCATTATCATCAAATTTCTCGTTGGAGAAAACGTTCAACCGTCGGAAATTTTGCAGAGACTCAAAAAACAGTACAGGGAAGAGTGCCTCTCACGGACCCGTGTGTTTGAATGGTGTAAGTGTTTCAGAGAGGGACGAGAGCACGTTGAGAATGAACCTCATAATCGTCGGCCGCGAACATCCATAACCCCAACAAACATTGATCGTGTTAATGCGGTTATTTGTGAGAACAGGCGCATCACTATCAAAGAAGTTGCATCAGTAATTGGCATCAGTGTGGGTAGTGTGGAAGACATGATAAAAAAACACCTAAAATATAGAAAAGTGAATGCTAGGTGGGTTCCACGCACTTTGACGGACGAGAACAAATTGATGCGCATGCAAGCTGCTAGTGTTCTTCTAATGCGGTTTGAAAATGAAGGAGATGCATTTTTAAAGTCCATTGTAACCACTGATGAAACGTGGGTTCACTATTTTATTCCTGAGTCCCAGCAGGCATCACGTGAATGGCGACACGCCTCTTCTCCAAAACCCAAGAGAGCGCGGAAGATCCGTTCGGCGGGAAAAGTGATGGCAACATTTTTTTGGGACTGGATGGGTGTTATCCATGTAGACTTTCTTACAGAAGCTAACACCATCAATGCAGCTTATTATTCAGCACTTTTGGAAACAGAAATCAAAGAAAAGATCCGATCCAAACGGAAGAGAGGTGGGAAACGGGTAGCATTCCTTCAAGACAATGCACGGCCTCATACTGCTAAAACAACCATGGCAACCATCAGCAAATTGAAGTGGGACCTTCTACCACATCCGCCGTACAGTCCAGATTTGGCCCCAAGTGATTTTTACCTTTTTGGACAGCTTAAATCACATTTGCAAGGCATGCGATTTGCGGATAATGACGCAGTCATCCACAGTGTTCGGGAGTAGATATGCCGACAACCAAAAGACTTTTATGAAAAGGGCATTAGGATGCTCCCAGGACGTTGGAAAAAATGTATAGAATCTGGAGGGGAGTACTTTGAAGAATGACATGTACAAATTTTTGCTAATAAAGTATTTCGTAAAAAAATCAGTCCCGGTCATATTTGAACCACCTTGTATTATTGTGTTAAATAACAATTTTGTGTTAACGTCCTTCCTAAAATTAATGAAAAATATTTACAATGAATTCTGTTGAAAGCACGGGATATAATGCTTTTAGAAATGTCCGTCTTAAGTTGTTTTGAAGAATATAGCAGATGTTTTGTAGAAAAACTACAGAAAGTAATATTAGCAAACTCGCGGTTGGTAGCAGATTACGCCGATGATACAGATTTAACGTAATTTTATTTTGTCGCAGATTTATAATTCAAGACATTTTGAAAGATTCAAGAAAGTACTCAAGTGGTAAAATAATTGTTTGCCGTGAAATTCTTCCTGTTCATCAACATTTAGAGAAGGGATTTAGACATTTATTATCAACAACTTATGCCTAAAATTAAATTATATTATACGCACTTTTAGCTTTATTCCGGTGTCAACATTCCCTGATCTAAAACGAAAATTCTCCATCCTTTAGTTTTTGGCAATATCTGTTGTAGTTTTATATTAACTTGAAGTAACATGCCTGAAAGTATCTGAGTGTAAAATGAACGTAACAACTTAATATACAGCCACATAATTTTGTGTAATGATTGCCAAAACAATGTATTCAGGTCAGATACACATCTCTTGCCGGGTGGAGAAGGATGAATAATTACGTTGCGATCGTACTGGGGAAACACTCGTACTGCTAACTGTGCTGTCTGATGTGCACGAGTATGAGCGGAACGCTATTGATGAGCGCATGAAATGTGATGACGTGCGTGTAAAGCAAATGCTACTCTACGCGAGACAAAACTCGCTGATGGCTAGACAATAATACGAACATGCCTCGAGCGAACATTTTGTTCCTCCACCTTAACACTCCCAGGGATCGATATCCGTTGTTAGTGAGAAAATGGAAGCGGGTTACGTGCAACTGACTTTTTGTGTGTTCATCGACATTTGTACTTGTAATTAATTTACTTCATTCACGGTTCTCCCTTGTAAGCTCTATTTAATACACTTTCTTATTTGTATGGTATGTATATTTCTAGGAAACAATGTTGTTCCTGTTCTTCAGGTGAGAATTTGTATATTGACGCGCAAGTTGTAGTGGAGAAAGTTTAATAATACTTCCGGCAATAAGTGATAAAACAAACTAGCGTTTAGCGAAGAAAGATGACAGAAGTGTAAGAAAACCAATACTATTTTTTTTAGCTCGTACAAAACACGGATATCGGAGTAAATGTGTCACTACACTCCGCAACGTAATGCTCCCAATTACATAAATATCGTATAAAGTCGAACTGAACTTCCCCTTTTATAAAGAAGGAATGCACGCAACATTCCAGCGAAAGCTCATCGCAATTGCAGAAGCCAGCTGCAGTCCCGAGGGTACTCGAGTGTTGTAAGCGGCGGTGTCACTTCATAAAGCAGCGCTCCGCAAGCGCGGCCAGAGGGGTGGGCGGTGGGCGGTGGGCGAGCGGTAGTGCTCGATCGCGCGGCGACCAGCCGACCCCGGCCGCCCACCACCACCACTTTGTCAGGGTTTTTGCCGCCTCGTCCGCCCCCGCCCCCGCCCCCACCCCCGCTCCAGCCGCACCATGCCGCGGCGAGCCACGCTCCTTGGTCCGCCTCCGTCACCTTATTGTTTTTGCCCCCTCCCCGCGGGCAGCGCGCCAATATCGAGTTACATCTCTTTCCGTTAAGTTCTTTGGCTTTTGCGCCCCGCCTCGCCTCGCCTCGCCCCTCCCCGCCCACTCCTAGCGGTTCTCGCTTCCGCAGAAGCCATTGCCTCCGTCTCCATAGACTGGGCATCCGCCTGCGCTGTCACTTTAAGCGTCGCTTCTGCTGGCATCTTAACCTCTGCTGCTTTCCGTTCCTGTACCCCTTCCCTTGCCCCCGCATTCCAAGCCTGATTTTTATATCTTTGTGCTTACTTATTCTTTTGTTTCGTGTATTTTCAGAGTCTTTATTTAATTATCACTTGATTTCTCACTTGACGCTTTTAACGTTTTTTGTCTCTACCAGAAAGGTAAAATTAAAAAAAAAAGTTTATATCTAAAGTTTTTGTCTCACTTTCAAATTTGCTTGTGCTACTTTGCGTTCTTTGTCAAGTTTTTTGGTCAACTTAACTTATTGAAGTATTATTTTTGTTTCCGGAACTACTAATTCATTATGTTAGTATTATTGTATACGTTCCTATTCTTTTTAACGTTACCATTGTATATGAAATATATATTTTGACACATTTCCTACTGTTTGTTCTAGTTTTGTATTCATTATAATTTATTAAACAATTTTCATTCGTAAGTGAATTAATCCATTATTTCCAAGTTTGCTGCCTTCGTTATCTTTCTTTCATCTCCGCGCGAGTGCTGCGTGCTTTGGTTTCCTCGTCTCCCCCTCCTCTCGCATGGCCCGCTTCGCTCCCGCCGCTGCCTTCGCCATCTTCGCCGCGCGTCCCCCGGGGCACCGAGATGGGCCCCTGGGGGTGGGGGTGGGGGAGGGGGGCGCGGGCAGCGCCTTGAGGGAGGGGCGCATTCTTCTTCCCGCGAGACGTGTGAGCCGATGGGCTGTTCCGGGTTTTTGCGCGCGCGCGAGAGCGCACGGCGGCGCCTACGCGGCCCGCGGCGCTGGAATCACACGATATTTCACGCGGCCCTCTCGGGGCCCCGCCCCGCCCCGCCCCGCCGCGCCCCGCCCCCGCCGCCCCCGTCGCCGGCGGGCGCCTTACTCGCGGCGAAAAATGTCGGGTTTATATGTTGCCTCGTCTTCCTTTGGGCAGTTTCTCTCTGTCTCTTGCGTAAGGGCGTCAAGAGCTTGGGGTGTTAACTCCTTTTTTCTACTTACCGTCTTTACTCCCGTTCTTCAGGAAAGGGGAAGGTTGCCAAAGGCGTCGTGAGAGGGCGGACGCATTCGTTTACACGCACGTGGTTTTGTCCCCGTGTCATGAGGAGGGCGATTTTCCCAGCGCGCACGCGCGAAGAGAGCTCTTCTTTGGTTCCATTTCGGATTGCGTTATCTCAGAATACTTCCCCATTCATTAGTTTTAATAGCGAGTTTTTATGACGTACCTTATGTATATTTTTCATGACTTAAATTGTTCATTACATAATTTTCAACGCCTCTTTGAATAACATGCTAATTGGTTTTTTTCTAATTCAGGATTTAGATACTATCTCTTCGGTCAAAATGACTAAATTATTGATTATCGATATATTTGTCGGTTGGAGAGGGAACATTTTCATTGCATCGAATCTTTCACAAATACTTGGGCCTCGAAGACTAGTTACATCAAAACCTGTGACGGGGCTGAGGCAATGTGCTACGAATAAATTTTGAGACTACAGTATTCATCTAATATGCAGATACAGGTGTCATCAATTTAACGCGATCTGGAACCTATCATACATACAGAGCATAAACGACATACTTCAGGGAATAAAGGACTCGGTTGTGCGAGGTACGTTCATGCTTTCTATTGATAATGTTCTCTTGTACGTAATGTATGACTGATCATATTGAGAGACCCAGCAGGTTCGTCGTCTCACTATATTGGGCCCGCAAGAAGCTCTCGCGAGTCCATACAGCTGAAGATCTCTCCCTCGCGCTGCTTCTCTCTCCCCTCCAGAGGGCTTTTCTGCCGTCGTTGGTGCACTAGCGACCGCCTCCACACCGCGCCCCGCCCCGCTCCGCCCCGCCCCGACCCGCCCCTTCCGCCACCCGCTGGCACCGTTTCAGCGCCGCGATCGCCCCAAATCATCCCCTGGAGCGATTCCAGCGATCCTATCGCCGGCCGATAATATTCTTCATGAATTGCCGGCGCCCGGCGAGACGCGGCACGGCGCGGCGCGCTCCATCGGTTCCCGTGGCCGTCTGTTTCAACTAGCGCCCTCGCCCTCGCCCTCGCCCTCGCCCTCGCCCTCGCCCTCGCCCTCGCCCTCGCCTTCACCCTCGCCCTCGCCCACGCCCACGCCCTCGCCCACGCCCTCGCCCACGCCCACGCCCTCGCCCTCGCTCTCGCCCTCGCCCTCGCCCTCGCCCACGCCCACGCCCTCGCCCACGCCCTCGCCCTCGCCCTCGCCCTCGCCCTCGCCCTCGCCCTCGCCCTCGCCCACGCCCACGCCCTCGCCCTCGCCCTCGCCCTCGCCTTCGCCCTCGCCTTCGCCCTCGCCTTCGCCCTCGCCTTCGCCCTCGCCCTCGCCCTCGCCCTCGCCCTCGCCCTCGCCCTCGCCCTCGCCCTCGCCCTCGCCCTCGCCCACCTCGCTGTCGGCTCCTGCCGCGCTCACATACTAAGTTTCACTTCGATTCCGTCAAAGGCGACTCCTTTTTCTTCCTTCGTGAACCACGTCTCATTTTTCTGACTCTTTCGTCTCGTGCTGTTGCACCTCCTCTTTTATAGGCCTCACCTGAACCTCTCCAATTTTCCGACTTTTCCTTCTCGCTTTTCAGTCTCATTTTATCTTAAAACATTAACCTTTTTTAAAATGTATTCTCTTTCCTTTTTGTCCTCTTCTTGTTTATTCTCTCTCCTCGTTCAAACTCCATTTTCTACTACTCTATCTATCTACATTGCATTCTAACGTCGTACCTATTTTGCCTTACTGCTCATTCCTACTGTTAATGTTACACTGTTTTCTGTTGTGTTTTTTTCAGTGGCTTTTTCTTACTTCAGAGGATTTTGATTTCGACTATCCTACCCGGATACCCACATGTCTCTCATGAGGACGCACCTTTCACATCTCACACCTTTTACACTAGACACACTTGCGGACTCCTGAGTCAGTGGTCAGCAGACTCACAAGGCTTTCCGCGACAACACACATACATGAGAGACGAGGGACAAACAACCGTGCCCACGGCGAGATTCGAACACGCAACCCATCAGGCCGAGGTGGTACACGTTCTAGCCACCTCGACCATCCAGGTCTGCGCTTAATATTACACTGTACCAACGCTAATTTCCTGTCCTCAACATTGGTTCTCCTCCTGGTCCTCAACACTGCGCGTCTTCCCGTGTGACTCCCTCATTAAACTCCTCTCCTCTCCTTGCCTGTCCTGGGGGTTATCGAAATATATTACTCGAATCAATATCGCTTTCCTTACCCGATTCGGCTCAAAGGCTTACACCTCTCTTAAGATCCTCTAACTCATTGAGTTCTTCTGATATATGTTATAATTATTTTTCTACAATTGAACTTCATCACTCGATTTAAAAATCCAAACGATAGATGGATTCTGGTTTGCAGAATTGCAGGGTTTTACAAGCCAGATTATTGTATTACGCGGAGCGTCAGTGATCAAATATTTTACTATTGTTTTGAAAATGTTGGCTATACAAAACTAAGGAAATACCTACTAACAATTAGTACTTGTAAAATATAAAAAGCCTTTGATATTATAAATATTTGTTGTCATTACTGTTAATATTTACCGAATAAATCGTATTCCCTTAAATTTTTGTTCAACTAATAGCGCGAACTAGTGAAAGCTCTTAACACTACCCTTTGAATGAGTAATTAACAAAACATGGTATTTCACAGCAAGCGAAATAAACTATTTTTAAAATAATTTGCTTAAATACTAATTTCATGGTTATTACTGTAAATGTATTTTGCAAAATTGTTTGTTTCCATTATTTTATTTTCCTTTAAACATTTTTGAATCATAAAATTAAATTCTCTTCATAGTGAAATATAAAAATCACAGTCATTATAATCATCACAATGTGTTCAAGACTTCACAGTTCTTTTCTCGTATATACATGCATGCGAACTTTCAGCTCAATATAATGAGATTTTTCTTCTCTTCCTTTCCCCTTGCCCATTTACAAATATAATTGCCTCTTAAAGTTAAATATTTATTTTTTCTACAGAAATGCGAAAAAGAATAATAGTCAATAAGGGTGATTCGTACTTTAAAATACGAAAACAATGTTTACCGAAATAATGGCGAGAATGAATACAGCGTAGACGGAGCTGATAATGGGTGACAAGATCATAATGTCGTTCTATGTGCGTCATTACTTTTAATGGGTCTATTTTGTGCAATTACGTCCAGGGCCATTGAGATCGATATCAAAACAAGGTAGCTCAAAACGAAGGTAAAATATGCAATAAGCTATCCTACTTGGTAGTTTCAAAGCAATTTATAAATCACGTGTAATAAAAAACTCTCTTGACAGTTACGTTCTTTAAGAATAATTTTGGAAATAAATTTAAACTACTATCAATGTTTTTAAATAGTTTCTTGGGAAGTTTTCATTTTCTCATGTTAAGCATACTAGTTGTTTACTATTATAATTTTTATACGAAAGGAGTCAGAATATGTGCTTTTTGGGAATACTCATTGTTATTTAGGTTATTTTAATTACAGTGTTTTTTGACTTATGCTTAGGAAGAGGGTTTCTCTTTCAATAAAAATACTATGCTCTTTTGGGTTAAAGTAGGATAGAGTATGTGATATTGATTTACCTTTTTTGCATTCCTTTTTTGTAATTAAAAATGTTGATATCTCTATTAGCGGAAAAGTATGTTATTATAACTACTATGACTAAGTCATGAACATTTTACTTATCACATCAAAATTATACTTTCCATTAATTTCTGATGAGACGAAAGGTTATTTTAAACATCAGGGCAAGTTTGAATCACATTGATAATCAGTAAAATTTGATTTACTGCTGATTTTCTACCGTCTGTGCTCTCGAATCTTTGATTCGGTGAAGAATTGTGTTCAAATACCTATAACGGAAACAAAGGTGGATTTGCGAGGCTTGTCAAAACGCCTTGTTTTTAGTATTTTTTTCAGTAAACTTTCTTGCTCGAGGGAATTCTTGATACCTGCAATAGTCTCACGTCTTTATACTTTGTACGTTTACAATTCTCCTTTGATGGGTGTCGATTGAAAGAAAGCCACGAGGGAAGCGTGACGTCGCGTCGTTCTGATTGTCCAACAGCCGCCTTCGATGAATGTCCACCCCAAAGTCTCCCCACCGCCCCCTAACTACTCGATCGACAGGCCTCGGAGATCGCGACGTCCACCGGCGGATGCAAACAGAGTCGCGGTGTTGACCGACGCCGCGGCGTCCGGGCTGCAGCGGCGGACGGGAAGCATCACCGCCGGAGAGACAGCGATCGCGATTGGCGTTTTGTGTCGCTGCGCCGCGTTTACACGGCTGTACATCATTCGCGGAGGGGAGCAATATTGCGCGGGTGGCAGATTTATGAGCTTCCCGCCGCACTCCCACCCCACGCTCTCGGGCCGGTGCCGCGGGGCAGTTAAAATAATTTCGCCAGCCCGCCCGCCCGCGCCGGCGACATGCAAGATTATTCGGGCGGCGCCCGCGGCCACGTCCGCTTCCGGCGGAGCGAGCGATCTCGCCCGCCTCCCCCACCCCCACAAGGGCGCCCGCAGATGAGCTGCGACGCGTTAATTAATTCTGAGTCTTACGCGCGGGCGGCGTCGTATTTTCACTGCGGATGTACGGTGGAGTTAGTTTGAAAACTCTTCGTCGGTGGAGATAATATTCACGATTCATAAACTGGCCTGCTGCGGGTGGAAGGAATGTCCATTTGTGAGATTGGGATCAGCTTATTTGTTAATTGATGGGAAGTATTGATTATTCGCAAAAGACATTTCAATATCTGTTGGCTTTTGTTTAAAGGGGTGTCTGGCATTTGTAAATGTGGTAATGTCATTAACTGACTGTAACGTACGAACCATTCGAATTATTAAAGTATTTGGAATTGAGGCATCGGTACAAAACACTAAGACAGAACAGTAAATAAATCATAAACAAAATTAATTGTTTCAAAAGCAATTTGGTATCTAGATATGTAGATTTGTTTGATAAGTATTTTTTGATTCTCGCCTTTTGAAAAATATTATTGAGAACATTAGGTTTTTAAGAATTTGTAGTAATTGGCTAATACAACTTCATCGTTATTACGAACCTCAGTGCCTAAATTTTCGACAATGCTTGAGATAGATGGTTTGATAAATAGGTTGCGGGTTATGATATGATTTGAATTCAAAGATGAACGGTGGAATGAGTGGCAGGGTAAAGGGAGAATCCCCGTGATATAGTGTCCCGAGCCCCCATTGTACACCAAACTCTCACGTGAAAAGACCAGGATTTGAACTACGGTACCCAGAGACGAGCGGTCTGACCACTACACCAGAATCCGATTCTAATGCAAGTTAATAATTGGCTGTTTTTCTGAAGGCTACAAGTAAACTCTAAGAGTATATTGCAAATCACGGTTCACGAACAAGTAATCTAAAATCGCTTTTGTATAATATTCTGTCGTAGAGGTTTCATTCGGGTGTGCACGTTATTTTCTGGTATGCTGAAGTGCGTTTGTCGTGTAGCTTTATACGAATACTTGCTCGAAAAATAACATTGATTTCATGGGATGAAGTGACTTTTATTCTGAACGGGAACAACCTAAATCATTCCAAAAATGACACTTGTATCGTAGAAACTTCCCGTATATGTTCACTCAGTTCTTCGATATTGTATTTCTGGAATTTACGACCCATTTATTGTCGCTTTTTCCTTGAAATATCTGCGAGCACCTGAATAATAAAATCGTATTCTCCATTAGCTTGGCACTGTGTCTTGTCACTGGTAATAAAACTTCGAAGAAGTGCGACGAACGATAACATCGCCTGTCAAAGTGGAACAAACAGAAATCAAGTACTGTGAATGAAAGAGTGTTGCCATATTTATCATAGTATTTCAGGAATTTAATGTATTGAGTTGAAAACACATCTAGTAGAAGGTTTTGAACTACAATTTTTATGAACATCATGTTTATTAGAAGACCCTCGTTGATCTACCTGGATCTTCAGTCTGTGATTGAGTAACGACAACTGATCTTTGTGCTGTGTAACTTTAGTAGTTGATATTTGTTTACTTAATTGGTTGATGAGACGATGTTATATAGAGAATCAGGGATGGTGATGAATGAAATGACTTGGAACGTGCCAGTTTTAAAAAGATAAAAAGAGTGCGAGGAAAATAAATAATAAAAATACGAATAAAGAGGTAAGGATAGACAAATTTAGAACTACAAAACTGAATGAGCTGTTGAAACAAAGAGTTGGTAGCTTTTTCCTGCTGACAAGAGTATGATAATGGAGATTCAAACATATTATGTAAAATAGAACTCAGGAAAGAACGAGTGTAGACTTTGCAAAAGCTAAAAGAGAAATGAAAACATTCAGAAAATAAAAAACGGAACAATCGCATACAATTGAGCTAAATAGGCCAGAGGAAAATAGGAGAGTGGAGAGTTGGTACCGAGAGGAATCGATGCGGTCAAAAGAATCCCAGAAGCTGCGAGGTACGTTGTAGCGAGTGACGGTGGAATGGTTGCGAACGATCTCCTCGGACGAGAGACGGGTTGGTTCCCTTCGCCAGGCAACAGCGTGTCCACTCTAAGACGAGAGGCGACGACGACGGCGACGGTGATGGCAGCGGCAGTAGCTGCTGCGAGCCGCTCTGAGCGCCCGGGAGAGAGCGCTCCGCCTAATCGCCTTCCACTTACGTAATCGATACCTGGGCATCGAGGAATCGATCCGCGGCCCCGCGGGCGGGCGGGCGAGCGAGCGGAGACGTCGTAATGGGCCGGGGGGATTTCCGGCGCGGCGCCGCCTGCGCGGGCGGCCCAGCGGTCGCCTCCGCCGCAGGGGCAGGCCGGACCCGGCGCGGCCTTGCGAACACTGCACGAAGACAATTAATAAGAAAAGAAACCCCGTTGAACCGTTTATGTGTACAAAATGTAAACGGAAGAAGCGTACTATTAAACCTTTTCATTTTCAATCAATGGAGAGATTTAGTTAAAATATTGTGTGATAATATTCAATATATTTTACGTTAATTTTAGTGGATGTGTTTCATTAAAATACTCCTTTGAAAGATGTTTTCGTTTTTAATATTAATTTGAGTATATATCAACACAAGACCACCCACGAAAAAGACTAACACTATGTTGAATTTGGGTAATTCACAAGTAATGATTTTCCTCTTATGAGTATCTGTGCTTTTCTTACGGTAGTTCTTAGGCGCGCAATTCAATTTCCTCTGAGATTTCGTCGTACAAAGACGCCGGCGTAGAAAAATGCGATCCTAAAGTGGCCCGAGCTTCCACTGTGTCACATAAAGGAGTATCGTCCTTCTGTATGCGGAGGGGCCGGTTAACACGAAGGCGGGGCGGAGACGCCGGGGCCGGAGTCCTAGACGGGGCGGAGCGGGGAGGGACGGGGCGGGGCGAGGTGGACGAGCAGGACGGGCCGTGCGGCCGCCGCCGGCCTGCGGCTTAGCAAGTTATTGCGCCGGCGTGCGCGCCAGCCCTTGGAGCGGCGCCAGGGGACGCGGCGGCGCGCCGGGGGCGGGCGGGAGCGGGGCGGGGGCGGGGACAGCAGAGCAGAGCGGAGATGGAACTCCGCCGCGCTCGAGAGGCGGCTGGGGGACGTCCACGATGAAGTGATGAAACTGGGACGGAAAGGTAGCGGGGAAAGGGACGGAGACCCGCCGAGACGCGGGAGATGGACGCCAAGTATTCTGAAGGTACGAGAATTACGTTCAGTGTAGCCCAGTGTGTTGCTTTTTGTGGAGATAATTTCAGATGTTGAAGATAAAGGTTTGGGAGACGAGACAATGTAAAATACTTAAAACATGAAATAAAAAGAAGCGGCTGTCCTCGCAAACCGTTGAGGAAAAGTGGTGAGTACTGTAATCTTTATGACGTCGCCAGCCAGTTAGAATAATACTCGAACTGGGGGAAGAAAAAAGGCGAAAAACGAATTTTTAAAGAAAGAAATAAGGGAACAAAAAGAGATGATATATAAAAGAGCTGAAAGGCTGAAATTAATATTCAGAATGTAAGAGGTAGGTAAAATATTCTATACAACAGAAGCGTAGGAGAAAATCAATTTAAACAAAAATGCTGGTGTGACACAAGAAGAAAAACATTAATTGGTTTACCAGTGACTCACTGCAGCTATTTCAGTTAATAGTTTCAACACCAATATTTCGTTTTTTTAAACAAACAAAGAATATTAGGAATTTCGTTAGTTCAGAAATTGACGTTGACATTGTACTAAACTCAAGAGGACCTATACACGTTTATTTGTCGTATATAATTGAATAGGGATATTTTGACAACGCAGTATTTTAAAACTAAAATAACCAAGTATTGTTTATCTCGAACTCAAACCTCTCAATAAACGGTTAATTGAACAAAAAATTTAGTTTGTTTTTCAACTACGCTGGAACACTTTTTCGAACCATATTTCCACAGAGACTTACCCTCTATTATCGGAAAGGAAGCTCCAGAGGGAACTCCGCGCCTAAGTCGGTCCCTGGCGGTCGCCGGCCGCAACGTTACGAATTCTCTCGGACGCGGCCCCAAGGCTCGAGCGCGCGTGCGCTGTCATTTGTTTTCAATAAGCGCCGGCCGTTCCCCTTCCTCTGAACTTGCCGCAGACGCGGTTAATCTTTGCCCTGCTCCCCCTGGAGGAGCCAACTTTGCCCGGACTTCGCCCCGAGTTCCCCCAGAGGCGCGCGGGCCCTTTTTTGCTCCGTGGGGGTGTTGGGACTTTCAGTCCTCCACATCTGGAGATACTTCGAAGAAATGAGCTTCAGTTCCTGGTTTGAGAATATGATTGAATCCGTAAAGCTACTTTTATAGAGTTGTACATGAAAATTCAATGATAAAAATAGAAAAGTGACATAATAATCTAGAAAGCAGAAACGATAGAGAAAATGTGAATATGGTTGTTTCATATATTTTTTATTGTTTTGTAGATAATCGAAATAAAGCAGGGAAAACTGACTTTTGTAAAACTGAAGCATACCAGAAAAACACGAATTCTTACTGACTACATTCTAAAAGATTGGTTCAGGAATAACCGTGGAGTAAATATATGTACATTACTGCTATAATTTTCTTTCTATTTCTTGAAGTCTTTCAACCCAAAGTTTTGTATGTAACGTTTTATTGCACTATATATCACTAAATGTTCAACAAATATAGGACAGTCATTCACTACGTAGGTTTCAAACTCCATAATCTAGGTCCCGTCAAGGAAATATTTGGATATTTTAATCATAATTTTTGCTAACAACTGTATATTTTTTGTAAACAGAAAAAATGTAATTGTTATATTTATCCTTAACGTTTTGTGAGTTTCATAGACATTTTTGGTAAATGTGTATGAAACACAAATAGAAATGTTTGTTTCTTTATTTTGGATTATGAAGTTTTAAAGCTTATTTACCAAGATGTTGTACACCAATATCCTTTATTGAGTTATAGAGAAGACGTCAAAAAGTATCGTTGTTACTTAACCATTTTATTAAATTGTTTTGCGACTGAATACCCAAAATATATTATGGCCAAAAGAAGTATGATTTAAATATAGGCGATAATAAATTACTAAAAAAATAATGAACATGGAAATGGTAGAAAAAGGGGAGGAAATAGAATGATTGTATACTCTGATTTAACCGAAATATACTACTAATAAAGCAATGTCCCGAGTCTCTCAAATTTTTCTAGTTGAAATGGACTTGTCTTGAAATGAAAACTTCTGATAGAATTTTAAAATAAAATTACAAAAGGTTTGACAATAGTATATTCTTCAATGAGCGTTTAATGATCGCTATTATTCACGAGTTGATATTTACGACACGAGCGACGTAGAAGAGTGTCTTAATTGCTACGAGTGAATAATAGCCATTATGCGTAGAATACTATACCTTCTATACGATCTTTAAATATTCAGAATATATTTTGAACCGATGTTGTTTTATTTAAAACTCAAGTATGAGGATTATCTACATCAAACAGTGTATGTATAATGTCCTCCTTAACATTGAGATAATCTTCCTTGGTTTATAATACTGAGTGAGTTTTGTAAAGTAAGCCAATAAAAAAATCGTTAAAATAATCCATACTATTAGTCTTCCTCCACTCCATAAATGCTGTATATGATTGTTTATAATACTTCCTAGATTTTTTCTGGCAATAATTGTAGAGTTGCCGCATTCGCTGTTTCCTGAATTTTAGGCAGAGTACAAATTCCATTGTCACTGTCGCCGGATTCCATATACATTTTCTGTGGAATGATCGATGCGAAATGTAACGAGAAGTTGGAGAAAAACAATGTTTAGATCACGTACGTGGAACAGCGCAATTACCCTTGTCTACCGCGGTTCAAAAGAAGCGCCAGGTGCAAAGAGAATGCAATTCCGCTCGTGGATTCCGAAAATTCTAAGAATGTGGTTGGTCGACAGGTCTTGAATTCCGAACTGTAATCCATGGTGTGTAATAGAGGTCACTGGAGGGTTAAATATACAACAGGGTTAAATATACAACAATATACAACAATATACAACAAATTATGAAATGAATTTTGGATACCTTGCCTGTAATACCATATTAACGAGGTTTTTATTTGAGTATCTTGATCGACTTCTATTACACGATGCAATAAAAATGAGCGAATTGTGTTCTTTTATGTGTATAGAAGCTTATTTTACCGGAATACTTTGTCTGCTCTGCTGCTTATTCGTTTATTTATCCTTCCCATAAAGATGCAACCCCCTTAAGAATTGTAGTTTTTTGACTTTTGTTTTGCTATGCATTGTCAAAATTCTCCCGAGTGTTTCCACTTTTAATAATTTTACCTCTTCCATGCCCACCTAACTTAGTAACTCGTTGGATGCGGTTTCGTCTTTAATCTTTTTGAAATTTGTAATAAGCTCAACTAGTCCAACATAAATTCCAAAATCATAATATCAGAATTTATGTACTCATAAGAAAGATATATTAAGAGCTGATCTGAGTTTGAGGTTGTGAACTTATCTCTTATGTTGAGTAACACTCTGTAACATTCCTTTTTTAACTTGTTGCAGGTAAGTAGGCAGCTGATCATCCTGTGTCAATTTAAGAGATGCTGCTTGCAGTGGTGAGTAAAGATTGCAACAACTAGCGGCAACGTAATCACCATAAAGTATATTGTCTGCATGCATGCGCCTGTAACTCAGATTATTGTCACGCATCTCATTAACTAAATCAGTCAGGAAGGACATGGCAACTTATTTTAATCGGATAAAATTATTCACGTAACTGTCCATGAACCTACCACACGATGGCAGTACATTTTTTTGCGTAAATTGATTGTTTTTATCGCTTTAATAGTTCTGCTCTCGTTTATAAATATATTTTCAAATATTGAGCTATAAAGCTAGTGGGATATCGATATATTATTTTTCCTACCTATTCTATAGTAAAGGCAAGAAAAGTATTGGAATCATCTCAACAATACGACTTGAAACTTTTGTTGGCAAAATTCGTATTTATAGTTATTTTATACTGTAACTTCACACACTCGTCAGAATTAAGTTCCACTATTGCTGATTCAACTATTGGTACATTTGACGTGAGGTACACGCATTTTTGAACCTGAAAATCGAATCTTCTGGATGGATTGGTGAGTGGATGGTTGGGTGCATTGGTGGGTAGATGAATGGATGGATGGATGGATGGATGGATGGATGGATGGATGGATGGATGGATGGATGGACGTATCACGATTAACTGTCAAATTAGAAGATGAGTAAGATCTAGTTGTGCCGTTTCCGGAATATTCATAATACGAGTATGTATTCTAATTTTTGGAGTATTTTACATGACTCCTAAGAAGAGAAAAGTTTCGGCAAGACGATGATTTTTACTAGTGTGTGTTATGTTTTCTTTCGACTTTCCTCTGCTGAGGGCAAGTTTTATGTTTATCTTTAATGTTTTGATTTTAAAAAATGGAACCCCAATATTATATTAATGCTCTGAATTTCTATCATAAAATATTTAAAAAATCACATTTATCTTTATAAAATTTCCTCATAAACATAATTCACAAAATAATGAAAGGTCAATTATATCCTTACTTTTAGACTGGGTCACTTTCATTCTTACTTTTAGAATTGGTATCACCCATTCGTTTTTTAAGCAAAACACAGTAAAATGAAGAGAACATATCTGTAATGGATAGATATTGTAACACTCCCGGTTACCTGGGGAACCGGATAGCGGCCCTGTCGCTAGCTCAAGTCGGTGATGGAAGGAAATGTTACACAGTACGGTGGAAACACAAAAATAAACACTTGTTCACTGGTAAAAATTCACATTTATTCCTGGGCAATATGATTAAAATGCCCCAGGGAAGTTACACTCTTAAATTGAATAAAAGAATAGTGGGAAAATTAGATGAAGAAGAGGAAGAAAAAAAATGAAAAGTTAGTTTTAGGAGTTAAGCTTAAAAAACTAAGAAGAATTATAACTAACAATTACAATGGGTGAAATTACTACTGGTCAATGTGTCAGAGCGTGACACCGCATTACGAAACATTTACACAATAGGGCGGTAGCCCTGAACGATACTGCCTGGAGAAGGGTCTTTGTGCGGCCGGGGTCGGCGGCGGCTCGGTCGAGGGCGGCGGCTGGGCGTCCTTCAGAAAAATGCAGCGGAGGTCAGTAACCCTCCGGGCTACAGCTGGCGGTCGGTTGTGACGTCACCAAAAGGCGGCGACGCGTGGGCGTCGTTGACGGCGCCCTTCGTCGTCTAGCTGAACTGGCTGGTCTGGAAGTTCTAGTAGAAGCTGGTAGTACTAGCTGAACTGGCCGGACGATCTCAGGAACGGAGTGGTCAACTATGCGTCTCTCTCTGATTCTTATGATAATTGTCGAACACAACTTCGGACAGTTTAAAATTCGATTGGAGAAACATTCGCCTCTCTTCACGACGAAAACCCACCCCAGAGAAAATTCTCTCTCCACTGCAGTCGGCTCACAGCTCAAAACTATCAGTAAAATAACATAAGTCCCCACATAGGCATATTCGCCCGAATAATTCCCACCCCCATATAAGTTCCTCTCTCAACTGTCCTCAGTCTAATATTCAAGCTCAAAAAATAATAAGTTTTCCAGAGACACACTAGTCTTTCCCCGACGCCTAATACTCTGGCCCCGTCTGATTGATGAAAAATTTATAAGTCCGGCGAAGGCGAACTTTGCCTCTGACCGACGACTAGCTCCCCGAAAGAAGCTTCTGGCCCAACTGCTCTGCCTAGAATTCAAATCCCTTCTGATTTTCTCTCCGTCGAAATCTTATAAGGTTAACTTTTCCCCCCCACCCAATTCCTCTTATGTGCCCTAGCTCCTTATAAAAGTCAAGTCACTATTGGCCCTAGGTTGTTGCGCATCACGCTATTTTCAGCCAATCGCCACGCGAGAAGCCACAGAACTTTCCGCTCTCCGTGCCAGCTGCAAGCATGCAGTGTTATTCCAATTCCTTCTAGAACATCGGCCCGTGCTTGCATCAGGGGGCGCGTTGTCCGTGAAAGAATTATGGATCTGGGTTTCCCCGAAACGAGCGGGCGATCTCGCAATTTCGCAGCCGGCACAGTGAACACGTGTGCCCAGTGAATCTGTCTGCGCCGACCCTCTTAACGACTTTCTTAATGCGCCGGAGGCGGTAGGGACTGTCGCGATAAGCGGAGTCGCGCACGTGTGACCGTCTGCGTAATCTCTCGGCAGAAATCCTGGGTGGCCGGGTCTGTTTGTTTAATTTTTGATCCGGTGAATTTCGTTTATAAAATTATGATGAAATCGGTTTCGCTACATTGGCCTTCCCCTCCGAATAAAAAAAAAATTGGAGTTCGAAAAATTAAATTTTGAGAAGCGAGAATTTTTTTTGTTTAAGTAAGATTCAAAAAAAAAAAAATAGCGATACCAGAAATGAATGCTTTTACCCGTAGTTCTAATAAAATCTTATTCACCATTGTAAGTTAAAGATAAAAATGGGATTTCTAATTAAGTCTAATAAAGTACAAAAAAATTGAGAAACTTAGTAAAATTAAAAAATTTAGGAAAAGAGAGAAACGTTTGGTGAGGCCAGGGTGGTTTTGAATTTTCTTTCTGCTTGCCCCAGAAACACAAGTTCTGCGGAGGAATCCACGAGAATCTCACATCTAATACGCCTAGCGAACGCACCGTAGGATTATTTCCCTTTTCATTCTTTATTCCCTCTTTTAATAACCGTCGTAAATTTTGACCAATTCCCCTCTCTAGATTTTCTTCCCCTTTCCTGATATTTTTCCTGTTAATAATGCCTGATTTCCTGAATTGCGGAGGAATCCACGATAATCTCAAATCTAATGCGCCTAGCAAATGTACTGTCGGATTATTTTCAGTTTCCTTCTTTACCTCCACTTTCACTAATCGATTTAAATTTTGCACAACTTCCATCTTTAAATTTTCTTCCTTTTTCCTAACATTTCCCTCATTAATAATGCCTGATTTCCCGAATTTGTCGCAGATTTGGCTGACTTCTTTGTCAAGTTTGGGTTCGATCCTAGTTAGTTCGTCGCTCATTTCCGACCTAATCTCGGTAATACTTCCGATAACTGGCTCGCAGTACGCTTCAATTTCGCTGTCACCTGCCTGGAGCTTTTGACTACTTTCTGCCTGAATATTCCCAGAATACGAATTTACATCAGTTCTCGAATTCTCTAATTCTTTGCTCAAATTTTCTACACTATTCTGAATTTTCACGAATCTATCATCGAGACTGTTCCGCACTGTTCCAATCCCACGATCAATTACTGTTTCTAATCTTTCGAATTTTGCGGCATGGTCAGCCAAGCAGCCGTCCAGCCAGTCAAATCTCTGCGAATGTTTCTCGTTAATGTCCGAAATTTGTTCCGAGAGGGATTTCTGATTTTCTGACATTTGAGTCGTGAAGGATTCCTTGAGGGTTTCCTTAAACTCTACAATCTGTTCCTTGAGAGTTTCCTTGAGTCTTTCGTTACTTTCAGATCGTTTTTTGTAACTTTCCGAAATTTGTTCCGAGATGGTTTCCTTAAGTTCTGAAAGCTGTTTCGAGAGGATTTCATGCAATTCTGCCCTCTGTTCCAAAAAAGTTCGCAGGATATTTTTGATGGTGGTCTCGGACAGTAATTGTTCCCTTGGACTACCATTTCCTGCCACGTTGACACCTGATTTGTTCAGCATTTTGGATGTCTTGCGTGAATCGCACACACGATTACAACACACGAGGCACAACACAATAGCACTGACAAACAAAATACAATAGTAAAGCAAATTGTTACCAGCTCACAAATTGTTTCTCTCGTAACAATGTCCTTCCATCCATTTATACCAAAAATTTAGTCAAATTTAAAATTTGGGCGTGAAAAACCTCAATTATTCGGCCGTCGAGCCCCACGGTGGGAAACGCCAATTGTAACACTACCGGTTACCTGGGGAACCGGATAGCGGCCCTGACGCTATCTCAAGTCGGTGATGGAAGGAAATGTTACACAGTACGGTGGAAACACAAAAATAAACACTTGTTCACTGGTAAAAATTCACATTTATTCCTGGGCAATATGATTAAAATGCCCCAGGGAAGTTACACTCTTAAATTGAATAAAAGAATAGTGGGAAAATTAGATGAAGAAGAGGAAGAAAAAAAATGAAAAGTTAGTTTTAGGAGTTAAGCTTAAAAAACTAAGAAGAATTATAACTAACAATTACAATGGGTGAAATTACTACTGGTCAATGTGTCAGAGCGTGACACCGCATTACGAAACATTTACACAATAGGGCGGTAGCCCTGAACGATACTGCCTGGAGAAGGGTCTTTGTGCGGCCGGGGTCGGCGGCGGCTCGGTCGAGGGCGGCGGCTGGGCGTCCTTCAGAAAAATGCAGCGGAGGTCAGTAACCCTCCGGGCTACAGCTGGCGGTCGGTTGTGACGTCACCAAAAGGCGGCGACGCGTGGGCGTCGTTGACGGCGCCCTTCGTCGTCTAGCTGAACTGGCTGGTCTGGAAGTTCTAGTAGAAGCTGGTAGTACTAGCTGAACTGGCCGGACGATCTCAGGAACGGAGTGGTCAACTATGCGTCTCTCTCTGATTCTTATGATAATTGTCGAACACAACTTCGGACAGTTTAAAATTCGATTGGAGAAACATTCGCCTCTCTTCACGACGAAAACCCACCCCAGAGAAAATTCTCTCTCCACTGCAGTCGGCTCACAGCTCAAAACTCGCAGTAAAATAACATAAGTCCCCACATAGGCATATTCGCCCGAATAATTCCCACCCCCATATAAGTTCCTCTCTCAACTGTCCTCAGTCTAATATTCAAGCTCAAAAAATAATAAGTTTTCCAGAGACACACTAGTCTTTCCCCGACGCCTAATACTCTGGCCCCGTCTGATTGATGAAAAATTTATAAGTCCGGCGAAGGCGAACTTTGCCTCTGACCGACGACTAGCTCCCCGAAAGAAGCTTCTGGCCCAACTGCTCTGCCTAGAATTCAAATCCCTTCTGATTTTCTCTCCGTCGAAATCTTATAAGGTTAACTTTTCCCCCCACCCAATTCCTCTTATGTGCCCTAGCTCCTTATAAAAGTCAAGTCACTATTGGCCCTAGGTTGTTGCGCATCACGCTATTTTCAGCCAATCGCCACGCGAGAAGCCACAGAACTTTCCGCTCTCCGTGCCAGCTGCAAGCATGCAGTGTTATTCCAATTCCTTCTAGAACATCGGCCCGTGCTTGCATCAGGGGGCGCGTTGTCCGTGAAAGAATTATGGATCTGGGTTTCCCCGAAACGAGCGGGCGATCTCGCAATTTCGCAGCCGGCACAGTGAACACGTGTGCCCAGTGAATCTGTCTGCGCCGACCCTCTTAACGACTTTCTTAATGCGCCGGAGGCGGTAGGGACTGTCGCGATAAGCGGAGTCGCGCACGTGTGACCGTCTGCGTAATCTCTCGGCAGAAATCCTGGGTGGCCGGGTCTGTTTGTTTAATTTTTGATCCGGTGAATTTCGTTTATAAAATTATGATGAAATCGGTTTCGCTACAATATGTTCTTCCTGTATTGTTATATTGGGCATAAACTTGGTCTCTGACAGAGAAACAAAAGAAGAAGCTTTCTACCTGTCAATGAAAAATGGAAAGAAAGATATTATGCATACACACTAAACAAAAATAAGAAACAAAACAATAAGAAAAAGTACCAAATAAGCTCACACAGTAATGGCCAGGAAACTAAAATGGAAGAGGGAAGGTCACGACGCCAGGATCGATACAACTAGATGGAATCCATTCTTCTTGGGATCCGCATATCGGGAAAAGAAGCGTGAGAAGTTATAAAAAAAGATGTACTGATACACAATGTTGATAACAGTAAAAATAGATACGAGTTGCTCAAAATAACTTGCAATGGAAGAGGAAAGGAAGATAAATTTAACTACAAAAATGATAGTGAGGGCTACATGTTAAATTTTGTTATTTCCAATACAGTTATGATGTAAGGACGAATATGAATATAGTTAAATTGGCTCATGTTTGGGGTTAGTATTTTGTAGTCTGTTGTAGGATAAAGAAACATAGTGTACTAACTGTATTTGTTATATACTAATAGGTGAAGAACTGTAATAGGACAAATAATCTCTGAAAACATCAAGTGTGTAAGTGTATACGTGTGTGAATCTGTGCTCAAGGATTTATTGAAATTTTACCAACTTCTGGCATCAGAAGTGGTTGATCTGATATACTCTCTAAAGCTGTTCCTGAATCTTTAAATGGCTTTAGGTCTGGAAGGGATTGAATAGGACTGAAAAGGTAAACAAGGATCGCTGTTTTTATGATTAAAAAAACACCAGTAACACAAAACTCAGTTGCTATTCTACTGCTAGATGGTAAATCCCCCACTAGGGATGCATAAAGCATATTTTGGGCGAAAAATGTATAATTTTGTGGATTATACTATAAAAAAATACAGCAGGCGCAAATTCAACTCCCACCAAGCACCCACTTTACATAACGCGCGATGCCATCGAGTGTAACTCAAATACACTGCGTCTTATGCCTTTAAAACCGGTTTTCAATGCTTGTTGTTTCTTATACCATCAATCTTCAAAATGAGACCTTTTTGGAAGTTCTATTCCTTTTTGAGAGGTACCCTAACCCCTTTCACGGAATGTGAGAAGTGTTTCAATTTGAGTGATACAAGGATGATTTTTTATGTTTAAAACAGTGATTTAAAAATAGGGGAATGTTCACACAAAACCAACTACGCAAACGTAATGTTCATTGATTTGCTCATCTTCTCCTAAAAGTTTTGTTTTCGTTATCCTAAGAGAAACCTTACGAAACTGGGAATAGTTTCATCATATAAACACGTGCATTCTATTAGTGGCCTCTTATTAACATCAGTGTGCCATCTTTCAAATATCAATAGTGAAATTTAAACGAAAAGTACAGTTCTTTGGAATTTTTACAAAGATACGTTGTACCTCAGTACCTTGTGATGCATTGTACTATAGTATCAGAATGACTTATTGCAACTTTGGAAACGACTTTTTTTTATAATTAACCAATCTCTTATTATAATAAGATGTCTTCCTGTGCTTATTTTGTAAGTAAATATTTTTATGAATATTTTTAATACATTGTCTTATTTTATTTGGTTGTAATGAAACTGCATTTACCCGTAATTTGTCAACTGTTGTGGTACAAGTACAAAATATGCATAAAATGTTTTAGAAGATCTCTAACGATATGCATACTTCGCAAGAATGTTCTTTGCCTGCTTACTTTGATCCTGGGTTAGGGGTAGAGACAAAATTATGAAAGTCATGTCTCGTGTTCTTGAGACAATTCTCGAGTGACGATTTCAATTCTTAAGACGGCATGACGCGTTTCCAGTAAGGAAAAAGGGGTTTTATGGAGGCAAAAGAAATCTCGCTCCTCTTTGTTTTGCCCTTGCGTCGCCGAAGACAATGCGCAAATCCCACTTTTGTGCGCGCGCGCCGGGCGAAAGTTGGGGCCGCCCCATCGGCGCCCCTGGCATTACGACGGCGCTCGCCCCTGCCCCGAGATTGTTCCGTTTCTACGGCGGACTTTCCAACTTCCGCCGCGCGACAGGTCCATCGAAGCAAGGCAAATTCCAGCGTTTTTGTCTCTACCTCGCGCGCTGCCGCCGCGTCTTCGGCTCGTCGCCACCCCGAGGACCCGGTCGGGTTGCCTTGCGCTGACTGTGTCACGGCGTGCACGGTAGTCATTTGGCCAGCACTCAACAATTTGACATTTAACATCATAGTATAGTAATTAGAGGAGTTACCTACCAAATAAATGGTTGAATCCATTATACTGGCTGTTACGTGCGGCATTCCTGAACAATTTCTCTGGTTAGCTGGGTTAAATCAATGTAAGAGCATTGTACAGAATAATAATAATAATAATAATAATAATAATAATAATAATAATAATAATAATAATAATAATAATAATAATAATAATAATAATAATAATAATAATAAATATATACCACATATCGGGAGTCTTATGAAATCTATATGTCGGCTGTAACGCCATTTCACATTGTGTTCACACTTGTTAACAGATTGACAGGTTTATTATTTTTTCATGTAATTTCAAGTTTTTTGTTTTGAGTTTTGAAAGTAGTATTCATATTATTTTGTCGTAAGTTTTTATATTTTTTTTTGTAGTTATCGGCTGTTTTGCAATCACATGGGTTCTATTTGCCATTTGACTTCATCCCGGGAGCACATTAGCATAACACTTACTTTCGAATATGCATGTGTGCATACAACCTACTTGTTTCACTTAATTCCCCATGAATTTGGGCACACCACTTTCCCCTCCAAGGAGTCTATTGCCTTACCTTTGTGCAATTCATTTTATTTTTCAAATATCTTATTAAATTTTATCAGATTGTAATGGAAAATGAAAGGTAGAAATGTGCATTCTAAAGGGTATTTGAAATGTAACTTATTTTTAATAGTTTTGTTTTAAATTTTCAATTACATGCACAACTAATTTAAAGAAATAGTGTGATAAAGAAAAGTTTTGATTTCGTTAATGAAAATTCGATGAGATTCTCAGGATATTGGGAACGTTACGAATGTGATATAAATTTATCATTGGAAAAGCAGTAACTAACTTTTGAAACATACACCAATATTAAATATTTCAAAACTTGATAGATTGGGGTGAAGGCAAAATTACATAGCTCTTTTGTGTGAAGAAAGTTAATAGGTATGTAGATCAAATTAAGGAATAAAAAGGAAACTTCCTAAAGTATTTTTTGTTGTGCATTAACAGAGTTCATTTGTGTATGACGATTAATTGATGGTGGCGGTAGTAGTTTAATTTGATTTAGAATTGATATGAAAGATAAATGGGAATGGGCGGTGATGCTGTTAGCACAGCAAGGGGAAAATGGCAATGAGAAAGTATCAATAAATCAAAAAGCTATTTTGTATCTATGAGGTATTGGTATAAATCAGAAGGATTGAAGCACACTGAAGTCAATTTTAGATCAACTGCAGTGTTTTTAAAGTATCACTGAATCATAGAAGACACGTTTTGCATTAAGTTATTTTTCTCAACCTTCTCACAATATGCAGCGCGGAGCTTGTGTTAACCCGTATTTTGTTCCTAAAGCCTTTCAGCCGGTCGTAAGACTTAACGGGCCCTTCTGCTTACAAGTGACCTGTTTAGCATCGTTTATACTTAGCAAGCACGTTATTCCTTGCTTAGACTTTTTGAGAAAGTCATATTTTCTGTTTAGAGTGGTACGAATAATGAATGTTGACTAATGGTAATTTTGGGTTTTTGTATTCTCCAAGATTATGTTTATGAGATATTGAAGGTATAAATTATTTTGACTCGCATGAAAGAACTGTAAGATAAATATTTCATTGATGTTATATACAAGTTATTTTTGTGTGCTTTTATATTTAAGTACTAAATAATAATATTAAAATGAAAATTAGCAAATAATATTATTTTCTGAATTTTGAGAAAATTATTAATATGTTAGAAAAACCAATGAAATTATTTATGGAAAATGCATTAATCTATTTAAGGAACTGAGCGTTTTGCATACGAGATTGTGTCTATTGACATACAAGAGTATCCAGGAAGACATAATTCATATTATGTTTTTAACGTTACGAATAAGTATCTAGAAATAAGTTTTACAACTATTAATTGCTATTGCGACTGTACATTCCATTAGGATAGTAGAATATTATCTAAGTAATTATCTTAATGTTTCACGAGAAACTAGTAGTACCGAAAAAGCACATAGATTTTTAAATTCAGATCAATTATAATTTATAGAGAAGGTGGTATTGATCCCTGACGGGAGAATATACATCACGTTGTATGGCAGATTGCCTATATTGTAGGTGCCAGATCACAAGCAGACATGTTTTTTTATTTTTTTGAGACCATATGAAAAATTTGATGTGATGAAGTTAAATAGACTTCTGATTCAGTTTTAGCGACCCCGAAAACATACAGGTAACATGGTCTGACCCCTCAGAAATATATTTAATTTTGTATTTGTTTATTAGATATTATTGTAACGTTTCTCGTGGTGAATTAAAGCACAGGTAATATTTTAACAAAGACGTTTATTTTGTCTCTTAATGATACACTGAAATACGTGATTTACTTACAGATAGGTTGCACAATCCTTGTGTTCTTCACTTGGATATTTCCTTTTACACGACTCACTTTTCTTGATTATTTATTTACACTTTTCCCTTCTTCTAATTATTTATTTGCACTGTTCACCCCTTCTGATTATTTATTTACACTGTTCACCTCTTCTGATTATTTATTTACACTGTTTACCTCTTCTGATTATTTATTTAGACTGTTCACCTCTTCTGATTATTTATTTGCACTGTTCACTTCTTCTGATTATTCACTTACAGTGTTCACTTCTACACTCTCGCACAGTCACTTTTATCTGGAAGACAATCTCCGCTTTTCGCCGAATAAACAGTCTGGGAATCTTCATACAGAGTCTCTGGAATGCACCATCACCTCCTCCTAAAGTAGTTTCTCGACTCGTTTTTGCAGCGGAGATGACGCAACATGTTTACCGTTTGGCCAAATGGAGTTCTTTGTAAGACGTGTCCCAATTTTCTGGGTAATGGAGTAATTCTGCCCGGAATATAAAACTGTGGCGTAGCACTCGTGATTCAGACCAGGAACGCGCCTAAAACAGACAACGCGTGGACAAGGAAAGAATTCGGGAAGGGTGCTAGAGAGCCAGAAAGTTTATTTCGGATACAGACACACAGTCAGTTGTAAGGATTCGTGTGATTGTTCATATTTCTTTCAACTTACCAATCTAAGTTTCTTTCTGGAGAAATTAGGCAAAAACGTCCAAATTTAGGTTATCACTTTTTGTTGCAGTATCTTGTTTAATCAATAATAAACATAATATACAGGCTTAATATGTATTTGTGTAAACTAATTATAAAAAATAAATTTATTTGAACTGCAAATGGGCATAACCTGGTGGCAGCTGATTACATAAATAAAATACTACAGCTAACATGCAAATTATATAATAAAATAATAATTATGATGAAAATGACATTAATAATAAAAATAATAAAGATATAAAACTCTAATTCATAAAACATTCAAAATTACCTTAAAAAAAGGAAACATAATCAAACTCCGCACTGAATTTTTGTTCAACTGCACTTCACTACACTTCACTTCACTTCACTTTTCACTACGACCCTTTAATCACTTTTTACATTATTTCTCTGTTCTACACTTCGCGACACCTCACTTTACAATTTATTACTGACGCATCGCTCTATAACCTACTATTATCAGCTAATTCCCTCAATTATATAGTAATACCCCAAATTAATTTCCTAAATTGTTGTACGTACGGAGGAAAGGGTTCAAGAGTTTTTGCAGGCAATGTATTCCATTCTTTTATTGTTCGATTTGTAAAAGAAAATTTCCCCACATCTGTTCTCTGCGATCTTGAATTTATTTTGTGCCGGTGATCCCCCCTACTAATGTATGTAGGAATACTTAGCCGCCGATTAATTTCTTTCCAAGCTGGATGACCGCTATAAGCTTTATACAAAGCGCATAGCCTTGCTACTGATCGCCTATTTTCGAGAGAATCCCATTTTGCCAATTTCTTGTCCCTGAAAGTAAATTTAGCTGCCCTACGCTGAATTCTTTCCAGATTTTTACACTGCAAAATTTTGTGCGGATCCCAACAAATTGTATAAAGGTATAAAATACCTTTAGCAAATAGCATGCTTTAAAGAAGTTATATAATAAAAATTAAATCAAAATATGAGTATTGCATATTCATATCTGAACTTGGGTAAAAATTAATATATTGTAATTTCCTTTACACAATAGTTCTGATGTTTTATAAAATAATTGTTTTAATTATATTTTAGTTTGACTATTTTGTATACCAAGTTTCTTACAATACATTTCCCTCAAAATGTTCACGTTACATGGGATAGTAATTGTAGTCCTGTGAAACTTTGTGTTCTCTTTTTTCTATAATCATGTCAGTATTCCACTCTGTTACAAAGTCGTTACAGTTCGTTTATCTGGAGATTTTGAAAACTTATCTGGAGAAAAGTTGTAATTAGGGTAAAACATTTATTAAAATAAAAGCCAAATACGAAATATATGCACTTCTTATAAATATTAATAACAAATACAAAATTTTCAAATACAAATTCATGTTAGTGTTTTAAAATAATTGACACAAGTATTTTCAAAGATTCCAACACAAACATCACCGATGAGGAATTGCAATAATGGACGTCTTGTGCCAAAAAACCTTCCACTTCTATAGAAATATTTAGACATCAGCCCGCAAGACACAATACGGGTTTTACACTGGTTTTGAAATACATGTGTTCCAGTGATTCCCGTTTAGTGATTCGTGACCTGTATGAAACAAGCAATAACGTAAACCTTTGTTTTGCGAACGAAATCCACTCATCCTTGTGGATTGCGAATGTGAAAAGACATTCTACCTATCACATACGTACTTTTAGATTCCAATATCTATTACTCTAGTGGTATGTGTTTCTTGGCGGGGTGCAGCTTGCGCGATAAGATAATGGGATTTAATATTCCCGTCGAGTTATTCGTGACCTGTATGAAACAAGCAATAACGTAAACTTTTGTTTTGCGTACGAAATCCACTCATCGTTGGTTTCCAAGACATACGAATCTCCGATAAGTAGGGAACAGCTATATTTGACAATTCACAGTGAGAAGTCAGGTAGTCAGAGAAGAATGAAGGAATGCCATTTTTCAAACAGAAAACATAAACAGGCATAGGCAACATGGATTGCCAAACTACTATTTGAGAAATTTCGTTTTTTCGTATACTAAATAACTTAAAATGTTTTTAAATGTGCAAAACATATAGTATTAAGCAAAGTTCATGAAAATATATAATTATGCCTAAATATGCAAAATAATTGTGTTAATTCTTTCCAAATGTCGGTAAAATGCTAAAAAGGATTGAATATATGTATAATAATTTCAGAATAAATGTAAATACTTTTTAATACCTAAATAAACTTAAATATTTTCATGAATAGATATATTGCGGGAAGGTGATTACATTATGATGGGTAAGTGATTAAAATATTGCAGGTAGTTACTCAAATTCTGATTATTTTTGTTTCATATTTAATAAAAATCTTTTTGCAAATTTTTTTAAAAAAATTAATAGAAAATGTAAACATGTTTGTATTTCCTCCGAAAATTCTCCCCCAATTACGGCACAGGTTTCACAATAAACAAAGACTTTGAGGAAATATTTTTGTGATAATACAATTGGGACAAACAAACGAGGCTTGCGTTCAGCAATTCAACGAATCTGGCAAAGAGAATGATTTAGACGAGTAATGAACTTTTGATATTACAAATTCACACAGTAAATATAATGAGGCGTTGGTTGTCATTACTTGTGTTTATAAAGCATATTAAAGCATGAAAAATAACTCCCAACGCTACAGAGAAGTCTAAGTGACAATTCACTTTGCTACCCCGAGCTTATTCAGCTTCCTCGTAGCATAAAAACAATTTCATTGCAGTTACAAATTCTATTTTATGAGATATTTATCCACCAACCAACACAGCTCGAAATTCGAAACGCTTTTCACCCAACTTTGATCACTGGGCGTTCGTAGTACCGACGAGACTATTGTTCACGCTCCAGCTCACAGCTCTCTCTGGCGGATTTCTATACCAATTTTTCGCCAGGCAGGGTTCTCTCTCGCTGTCTATCAATAGCGCCGACCCGGGGCGTCGAACCTCAGGGGTGCGGGGAGGGGTGAAGGGGGAGGGGGAGGGCGGGCGGGCAGAGTGTTCGCGCGCCCAATTAAAAGTTTTGCCAGCGCTGGCGAAACTCTTGTCCCGGCCCCCGCATCGCTCACCGCCCGGGGCGCGCCACCGCCGCCGCCTCCAAACTGCCGGCGCCGCTTCGCGTTAACCTCCACGTGACCCCCGGCCTCCACGCCACTGCGCCGCCCCGCCCCGCGTCGCGGTGTTGCTGTTGTCTTGAAGTCCCTCAGCCACCGCAGTTCGGGGCTTCCGATGCAATGTATTCAATTTAACATTTTGGATCAAACTACTTTCACTCTTAATATTAACTGCGTACCGATACATAATGAACATTTCATTGAAAAAAAATCGAGTGAAGTCGAACTTTTTTGTAAGCCGCACGCAATGACAATAAAAATATGTGAAAATGCTCATTGCTTCCTTTTTCAAAGTTATGTAGGTCTATTTTATTTGATACACTGTCTCTCTTCCTTCTTTTGTAGTAATATTACACGGGGACTAAAGAAGCTTTCGTCACAATAACCTTTAATTACATCTACTATAGAGAGGCTTGTCTATTGACAATCTGAAATCGATCTTGTCTATTTGAATTATACTTAACGTACCTTTGGAATGCAATTTTCATTTTGTTTTTTTTCTTTAAACTATATAGATATTTACGTTAACGGAAATGGTTGATATGTTGGTACAGCGTTAATGGCTAGTATAAACTATTCTGACTGCACTATATGTAATACGACTAACTTCTTTGCAAGCTACAATTAGAATTTCAAGTTCTTAGAGCAATTTCATTTCCAGGCAATGTTTGATTCCCTGAGCAGCGGTGAGCATCACCGTATATTCCATTTTATCCAATTTTCTAAAGTAATATGCTCTGTTGCTACGTTGATAAAGGGGAAATAGTCAGATCCATTGCTTACTTGTTGAATTTACCTGACATGGCTTATAACCAACTAGTTAGTACCTACTTCGTAGGTACAATGTTCCAATTATGAAAGATTAAAACAGTTATAGAGGTTAGAGTAATTGAAAAAAGTTTAAAGCAGTTATAGAGGATTTATTTTGTTTCAATTCAAAATTATTTAGATTTATAAACGTGAAATTAACATTATTTACGGAACCTTGAAAATAACTTATGAGATATTCATTAACAATTTTTTATGTTGTTAATGTTTAAAGTTCACGAACGAACATCTCCCTTACCAGCACTACATATCTTCTAGTGGCCTGCAGCATCAAACAATCCTGCTAAATGAAACCACACAAAATGATGTTCCAATAAAGTAGTAAGCACAATGCTCAAGAACAACAAATAAAGCACTTTCCCACAACACTGCAATAAATTAAATATTTTAACAAAAACACTCTTCACAAATACTGCAATAATATAACGTAGTATACATATAGTTCAACAGTTCTTCACATACTAAGAATATATAGAACTAATGGTGCTAAGTACTTCATGCTTTATTATACTTCATACTGCATCGCATTAATTGTAAATTTCCAATTTTCGAAAATTCAGTGTTCAACGAGAATGAGACCCGCGCAAGTATTTTTTAAGCGTCCTTTTTTCTATCTGCGGGAAAAAAATTAAAGAAAAATATTGGACCGGTTTTTGAGAAAAGAATGAGCATTTTTTTAAAATTGCTTCTATTTCACCCAAAATTACAGAAAAAAACTACTCATATTTTTTAACGATACGTTCAAATCGATCGGGGAATCTCAATTTTGGAGAAAATTACGTGAACTGTTTAGGCGCTAGCATCAACTACAGACGGATGGACTGACGTTTGGCCGTCAATCAATGTTTCAATATCAAGGGCCCACAAAGCATTAATTCTGGCTACACCAAATGGCAGAAAAAGTAATTTACTATACACAGGAGCAAGATTTATCCACCATTTCGATGCCAGGGGCTGGCAATGAAGAGTTTTTCTGCCTAAAAATTGCCGTATTCAGGAGTACGACTACATAACTTTCTCTTCTTACGAAGTAAGTGCAAGTAAAATTAGTGTTCTATAACGAAACACGTAAACATCAGATGTTTAATAAATTACCTATTTGACCTTGCTGACGCATGACGTCATTTCGAGAATTAGGAGAAGTCAGTCGATACGCGCAGCATGAAATAGGCAAAGTAGCATAATCAGTCTAGGATATTTCAGTCAAAATCGACACTACATCACTGTTTTGGTTTTCTCCGTGTTCTTGGGTATTTAATGAATATCAGGGACCCACAAAACATTAATTCCGGCTACACCAAATGGCAGAAAAAGTAATTTACTATACACAGGAGCAAGCTTTATCCACCATTTCGATACCAGGGTCTGGCAATGAAGAGTTTTTCTGCCTAAAAATTGCCGTATTCAGGAGCACGACTACATAACTTTCTCTTCTTACGAAGTAAGTGCAAGTAAAATTGGTGTTCTATAACGAAACACGTAAACATCAAATGTTTAATAAATTACCTATTTGACCTTGCTGACGCATGACGTCATTTCGAGAATTAGGAGAAGTCAGTCGATACGCGCAGCATGAAATAGGCAAAGTAGCATAATCAGTCTAGGATATTTCAGTCAAAATCGACACTACATCACTGTTTTGGTTTTCTCCGTGTTCTTGGGTATTTAATGAAACCGTAGTCATATCTCACACGGGCGGAGATTCCATAGTTTTCTTTCTAAAACTGCACGCATTGAAAATAAGTAATATACATTTATTCAATGATCCAATTATATAAATTTCTACTTCAAAATATTATATTTTTGTGCAATTATTTTCTAAGTAATAAATAGTATAGAATATTTTCCGCCTTAATGGAGGTTTTCAGATCTTCTATCCGTACGAATTAATATTTCACTCGTGCATGTAAAGGATACTGAAATACTCAAACTATAATTTGTAAACGTATATTCAATTTTTGAAGTTTTAAATTAAGTATTTTGAGCACGATCAGCTTTAACACACTGATTTTTTGTATTATTTTAGCAGAATATTTTGAATTAACGTCAGTGACGCATGAGCCGAGGAATCATTTGTATTCCTCCTCTCTCGCATGGGCGGGAAATACAAAAGAAGGTGATCTTTTGACCTCAACCGTCAACGGAGCAAATTTCTCCAAACCCAAGTTAACAATATGATTTTCTTGTACACAAATTTAATTATAAAGTAGAGTATCTCTCTCTTAAACGTTAAACTCTGAATTAAACGTCTGAAGTATCTAATTGTATAGAATAGGGGATAGAAAAACAAAACGAGTTCCTGCTGATCATAAAAATCTGGTTATGTCTCTAAAACGCATCGTATTTGAGTTATGCGCGACACTAGGGTGCTGCAATGCGTTGCGAGTGCAGGTGCAAGCTATATATTTAATTTAACGTATTTTTAACAAATATTGATTTTAAATTTTAACTTTCTGAACTTCTCTATAAAAACAGTAAATATACCAAATATTGCTATTCTCCCTGAGAACAATATGCTTATAAAGGCGTACAAAGTTTTCTCTCCACGTATAGTTATATAATTTTACTATTTGAGCTTCTCGTTTCCACCTCCAATTTACAAATTGCATGAATATGTTTTCGTCTTCATTTCCGTTTCCACTTTTCGTCTCGCTGGTACGTTTTAGCCTTTTCCTCTTTTTCAAACACCTTGGAATAAAGTTTTTTATTCATACTGCTATTTATTAACACACATTCTGTTTTCAACGTGCTTTTGTCAACTTATTTGTTTCCTTCTTTGAAAAAAAATATTAAAAAATTATATAATATAAAATAATATAAAATTAAAGTAATAAAAATTCAATTTGTGAAAAATTGAAATTGAAATTTCAAAAATCACGCGGATTTTAATCCCCTTTGTCTATCTTCCTTGTGAGCCAATCTCAATTAACTGGTGAGTAAAACCTATAACAATGCACTTGTAGCAAAAGTAACTATTTATCATTTCATACATATCTCTTTTTAGTGTTTTTGCTGTCTGATGCAATGTATCAAAGATGCCCAAGACTATTCACATCAATTGTTTCCTTCATCTTAACAGTTTATTGTCCACCCTTTTTCGATCCCTCGGAGAAAATTCTGTTTGTACCATCACCAGCCCTACCGCTAATCTAACTCCCACGAATGTTCCCAACTTCTACCGTCGACCCACTACGGCAGATCCGTGTTCTTCTACCGTTAAAAACAATTTTCCTGGCGAAGTTTACCAGCTCGTTGTGGGGTAATGCCAATAAACGTGCATCTTCTGCGTAACAGGGTCACGAACTTCCGCACTCGTTGAAGTTAACAAAATTGAGCACAATATATTTGCATTAATTGAGATTTAATTAAAATTATGGCATTTCTCGGAGCGAAATAACTTTGTGAATAAATATGGAAGTAATTAGCATTATCATTTGTGTTTTTATTGCGTGCGGCACACCACACAGCCTGGACTAAATTTGAAAATTCTTAAATGAAGTACAGTAAATTTCAGTTCACAGAACATATTCGAGTTTTGTGTATTTAATGCTTTTCACATGAGGGGTAAAGAAGCTTTGATGAGTTGGTATGCAGTTTGTATTTCTAAACGAACCTTATATGAAAGAAGAAACACTCAAACAGTATTTCAAATAGATATTAATCTTGAGAAATACGTACACATTCCGCTTCACCCAGCATCACTCATCACAGCGCACTAGCATCTGATGTAAAAGCAATATTTCATTTTCGCGTTTCCAATGATCAAATGGAAATTACTCTCTTCAGCGTTTTCACTCTGCATAGAGAAGAGAGCAATGGGCTTACACTGCAGTGCCATCACAAACCTCGTGCAGAAAAAAAAATGTCCGGCCTGCGAGAAAATCTGTTAATTCCGCGGGTTACTTCGTTTAGCGTCTGCATTCTTCATTTAGCGCACCTAAAACCCCAAAGAAATATTGTGTTACGCGACGTGGTACGCTCCAAACGAACGGCGCAAAATTACGAGCATGAAAGTTTGCATGTGGTGGCGAAAATTGGGTTTTTAAAAATGCGTTTAATGGCTATTGCGATAACTCTTCCCCTCGGCGCGGCGCGGCGCTCTAACGCGATTTGGAGATAGGGCGCGGGAAAGCGATGGCGGTGGTGGGCGGAGAGGGAGAAGCCGCGATGACGCTTTCGCCCTTAGCACGGCAGAACCGCGGGTGCAAAGGGTGTGCGCGTGTAGGAATGGGCGCGATACGGATGCGACAAGATTGAGATAGATTTAGTTTTATGGAGAAGGGAGGAAAAGCGGGGAAAAAGCATGAGGGACTCAAGAGTAATGATAGCGTATATAGAACAAATGGTGTAAGGAGATCATGGTGCAATGAAGGACACGGGAATAGAAATAAATTTACGGGGATTTGTGGAGCATATGTTGCAATCGTGTACGTGGAAATGAAAGTGCAAAAAAGATAATGGCAGATTTTGACAAATGGGGTACACTGCGAAACATCGGGAAGAAAGAACAGAAAGTCCGTGAAGTAAAAAGTAAAAAAAAAAGGGAACGCTATGGGTAAACGAGATATTTGCGGAATTTTACAAAACTCATCTCTTTGAAGAACGTAGGAATAGAAAAAATCAGAATACGCAGGACATATGTTGAAACAGTACACGTAGAAATGCGAGTCATAAACATGTGAGGACGAATTACATACGCGGTTGCGGCTGGGTGTTAGGAAAAGGGAGAGAGAAGTAGAGGAAAAAGCAAGCGAGAACGAGTTCGCGGGAGGCGGGACAATTGCAGAACAGCGGTTGAAATCATCGTGGTGATGGCCATTGGAGCCAAATGACCCGAAAGCGAGCGCGCCGTCCTCCTTTGTTCTAAGCGAGCACAAAGCCTCCGTTGCGACTCCCGCGCTGCGCAACGGCCGCCAGCCAGCACCGCACCCACTCGCGCTGCCCTCGCGGTCTGCGCCGCCAACAGCGCCCTCGGTTGCCATCGGTGACTGTAGCTGAACGAGAGTCTAGTGCCAGTGTCACCGTCATCGCCCTCGCTGGCAGAGTAGTTCTCGTTGCAGCCGTCGTTCTCTCTAGCACCCTCCGATGCGTGTACTATCATGGTTTACACCTTCTTGTCGGTTGTCTCATGATCTTGCAAAGTAACTGTTCTGCGATTGGTTGAAGGAGTGTTGCTTGATGTTTCCGAACCGACAGCTGCAAGTCACGTGAGTTCCGTTTGTATAAGGAATGTTTTATCCCGGGAGGTGGTGGTGTTCCCCCGCTACTGGATCTGGTGGCGACATGCCCGTCGATGCCTTGTAAGCATCTTCCCTCCAGCAGGGCGCCACTCCAGCCGGGTCAAGCTGTATGGTCCCGCCTGATGTTCCAACATGTGTGATATTATAGTGCATTGGAATTGAATTGAATTAATGCCTTATTTTACGTGGCGAGACTCTGACTATCAGGCCCGCTCTTCCGTCTGACCACGCAAATTTCGCTACGCTCCTTCCACCAACTAGCAGAGGAAGGAGGTATTTCTTGGGCGAGAAACAGGCGATTTTCAATTTAGCTCAGAGGCGTCATTTAGGCTTGAGGATCTTTTACATGCAAGTAAATCTACTAACATGGGACAGCCGGCTTTACTTCCCCTCCGAAGGAAGCCGTACGAAGGATTTTTCCCCCTTAAAAATCCACTGCTTCGATCGGGTTTGAACCCGCCAACTTGGGTACAACAGTCCGGTGCGCTAATTGTGTGTAAGGGCAAGAAAGAGGAAGGAAATATCGTTGATATTCTGTGGCACGTTTGTTAGGTCAGTGCTGTGGCATTTGCCTGGAATTTGTGGGATAAACCCTGGATAGCTACGGTATTCTTCTCCAGATAGTGGCTGAATTCGACCTAGCTATTGCGACCGCATGCTGCTCCTAGGTAAGTCATCAAACGCCAATCGGAGGCTTCGAATTGCGCGGAACAGCGGACGGTCGAACCAAATCATCCGAGTTTACGTTCCGTGATACGCACAAGAGTTGCTAAGGCCGGAAGGGGGCAACGTGGTAGAGAGCGGGGCTTGAGGATTTTGGTCTTACCTGGCGAGGAGAAACTCGAAAACTTGGACTGAGTGCACGAATCCATATTGGGAGGAGTGTTTCTTTCGACTATTAACGGCACGAGAATTTGGCTGAAAGCTACAGAGCTCGTGTTTGAAGGCAAGAGCCTACCGAGATTCGGCCAAAATTTATATAATTTACGTGATTCTGAAGTTACTAAACATTCAATTTATGCGAAACTATATAGTTTCAGATTTGAGAATTTGATTTAGAGTTCTTAATAAATTATGGAATTTTTCTCATAAATAATGAATCCGAATGTTGGGAGAAGAACCTGAAAAGTTGTACTCCCACAATTTGAATTTTTCTGTTGTAGAGAATACGGGTGCTTTCAACGGACACGTGTTTTCAACAGACCAGAAGAAGAGTATTCCTTCTGTGACGAATAAAACAACTGTGAAGTTAGATATCCTCCAATTCTTTCTCTTTTAGAAAATCATAACATGAGACGAAACGAATGACATTTAGAAAATGTTGTGCGAGAATAATATTGTGCCAGAGGTCTCAAGGGGGGAGTCGAACGGTGGAAACATCAGAATACCGTTCACCATTTACCATTCCGGCCATCCTAATGACAGTCTGGTGACTTAATCCAAAAAAAGAGTTTTGCTGTTTCGAAATAATGTTGTAAAAATAATAGTAACAATTTCTCTTTATTTAATTGCGAAAATACTCTCTGATTTATTGTTTGACAAAGAAATTTACATAGCTAGTAACTATTAGGAAAAGCTGTGACAAATTTTTTAAAGGATTCATGTTCCTCGAACACGAAGTATGTGAAAATCAATTATGTGAACCATATTTGCATTGATTAACATTATAGGATTTAAAATCTCTTGACCAATGATGCAAGATCAAGCCTGTAATTTATAATTTACAAAAGGTGTAAATTCGTAAATAATTAGTGTATTAGATATTATTTTGTTTTCAATAAGTATTACATTTCGGTATGTATAGGGAAGAAACATCACAGAAGGAATTTTAAATCGAAAGAAAAGTCAGGTAGAAAATACACACTGAAGCTTGCAATAATATCATTACTGAAATTGTAGTGGTGTAACGTGTGTAAATGTGTTTGTATGTTTTATGAAAGTGTTACTCTGTGTTTTTCTTTTTTGTAATAGTATTCAGATACCAACAAGTAGAATACAATTCTTTATGTTGTTTTCAAAATGTCTAAATCGTTTGATTCCTAAAATAAGAAATCCACGTTTTGTCACTTTATAAATCCTAAAAGGAACCTTGGGTGGAAACCTAGGAATTAAAAATTCCCACAAAATATTTGTAAGAAACAATTATTAGTGAAAAACATTGGCAATTGATATCAACGCCTCACCACGCATAAATAGGTGTGTAAGACGAGGTGATAGCAGTTGCAACATTTTTCTACTGTCAAAAATCCGATATCATCGAACTCTAACCCTAGAACCTCCAGATCAGTGTCACTGCAGACATAGCGTTTGCACAGGCCTTGAGCTTAACTCATGTGGTAAATATTCTGCTCTCTTTTGCACTTAACGTAATGGACTAAAAATCAAAACAGTCGAAAATTACATGTGAAATGATATGAGGCATTTCGTACAGCCTTACTATCCAGCTTTTTGTCGATTTATGAATTAAGAATTAAACAAAGGCGTTTATTAATATATTTGGGAATGTATTTCTATAAATTAATAAAAATCGTGTAGCAGGAGACAAGACTATTTCCAAAGTATGTTTTACAAAACTGCAATTAATTTTGCTGTACTGTTCTTGTACTTAAAGAAAGAAACTACTATTTTTAACCCTCAAAATCAGTTCATACACATTTAGTTTTTTACGTAATAGTCTTTGATTATTTGTGGAACCAACTTCACGAGATGCAATGAGGGAATTTTTGAAAATTATGAAAATTAAATAGTAAAACAAAAATCAATTTTGGGGCCAAAAAAACCTGCACTTTGTGATTACGTTTTAATAAATTTACAATACGGGCAGAAATACTATTTTCAACACCATAGAATATAATTTTATAAACTTACATTAGAAAGAAAGTAAGGAGCAAAAAGTAATAAGAATTGTTCTTCTAATGATTTGCGATGAATTGCAATACCGTAGAAGTTAAATCGAGAAAACTGATGGTAAATGAAATGAAAAAAAAGTTGAAAAATTTCACGGAAGTTCGATTTGGATGAATATAAGATACTTGCACCTAGAGTGACCCCACATGTCTGCTCGAGAATTGAAAAGCCGAATTGGTAATCGAATCTGACTTCACGACTTTAAAACTAGAACGTTAAAAATATATCGATAAAGAATACATTAACTTCCTAGTTTATCATTAGTGTTACTTTCAGAACTTCTCTGTTCTTAATACTTTTCTACAGATACATTACAACCTCTGTTGCACTACCTGTAACTTCTATTTCCATCTCTTTCTCTATCCGAGGCACTTCATTTGCCGTTTCCCTCTCGTACCTTCGTATATCCACGCGGTGGCGCTTGCTACGCAAATGTTTTCGCAGGCGATGCTCGGTGACTGGTCCCGCAGTACATTCCAAATAGAAAGCTCAGAGGAAAAAGTAATTGAAATGCGACTCGTTTAATGTAAATATTTCCAGTATACCCGACGAGTGTGCTCAAGCGGTGATAATTTGGCACGTGCAATGGCCTCAACGTGGGATATTCGCAAGTCGGAGGGAGTAGAATGGGCATTTGTGTAGAATGGATGTTATGTGTATGCGCACATGCGTACCTCAAAGCACGGTCGAATTCATGTATTTTTTGGAGTACGCAGCTGAAATATTTTTCAAAATTATAATAAAAAATCACGATTTTTAAATCAATGTCTTGTTAGGTACAGAAACATATCCATACTAAGAATTACAAAAACATTTAAAGTCGTCGTACATTAACAGCTTGATTTGGTTATTAAGTAAATTAGAAGTGCATTCAAAGTTATCATTGGAATATACAATCATCGCCTTACCACTATTTAAACTTCAGAAGCATGTAAAACTGTAACTGAAATTTTACATTTTTTAGTATTAACATTTTCGAAAGTTGATTTGGTCCATCCAATATATTTTAGGAAATTATTTGTGGTAGTATGATTCGTAATGTACAGAATACTTTACATTTATTTAAATTTTCAGTTCTATAAATTTGAAAATGGATCCTCGCGAGAGGAACTCTAAACTAGAGGCAAAATGTCTTTTTCATCACAATTATAAATGAACTCAAAAAACAGGAAAAAAAGGAAATGCAAACGCAATTTTTTGAAGATAAATTGTAATAAACATTTTTGCTGCCGTCATGAGTACAAAGATGGTAATGTCTCGAAGCAACGGTGTAGTAATGAATTTTGATTTCATGAAAAGAAGCGCCGTCGTGTAGTTTTTCTCCCAGTGACAACACTAACGAAGTGCAGTACCTTACTGGTAACCGAAAGCTCCCGGCGATGTTTCTGCGCCCGTTTGCCAGCCTGTTTGTCATCTAATGCCCGCGCCGAGAGGAGCGCTGTTATCCCAGAGGGGCGCGGGGAGGGTTTGCGCAGATAATCCCGCGTGCCCCGCCCCTCGCGCTGCGTAGCTCACGTGGACGGGCGGCGGCGGCGGCGGCCTCTGCGCAGTGTCGGCACGCGTTTGTCAGACGCAGGGCGCGCGCGCGCACGTGCGTTAGAACGCACGCAAACACGGCGTGTTTAGCCAGGCCGCGCCGGCGAGGTGTGTTCAGGAAGGGCACACGTCGCTTTGGGAACTCTCGCGCAAGCCCTTGGTGGAGTGGCGGACGCGCGCAGGACGTGTGGAAATAATTCTCTGCCCGGCGCGGCGCTGGGACTTGGTCGATTCGACCTGGCCGCGCCTGGCCTGGCCTGTGCCTTCCAAAACACGCGAGGAAATGAGCCTCTTCAGTACTTTGGGCGTGAACTGTTGGGAGATTAAACGATTGAATTGGGTTAATTGATTTCATCACAAAGAAATGTTATTGCTAAACGTAATAAAACATACCTTATGTTGTAAAAGTCAGAAAATTATAAGCTGAAATTTTCTTTCGGAGAAAACGGTGTTAAAAATAGTAACGTTATTGACTGTAGATAAATCGAGAATAAATGGAAATTTTATGAGGGGAAAAACTATGTATAGCAGTAGAATATTACGTTCAAATTGTCCAACTGTTAAGGCCCATCTACAATGCGAACATAAACATAAGCATGGCGTTAACGTAAATGTTAGAACTACGTCCATAAGCGGACTCATTCATAATGCGTTCGCATAACCATAACACGTAAGATGTTAACTTAAAAGCTTCAAGCTTCTGTGCTCATACTTAAGTAAGACATCACAAATGAACCATTCCCATTAACTCAAAATCGAGTATCGAAATAGGATCGAAGTCGATAGATGAACAAATGCCATATATACTAGATAGCGTTGGACGAACAAAAGACCAAGGAGTACTACAGAAGTATACTGTTTGCAAAATACTGGTTTGGTTCTACTGATTGCCTGCTACGTGGGCGCTAGTTTAAATCGAACCCATGGGCCATGGGCACAGTCGATATCTCGAATTCGGTTCTCAGATATAACCAATAGTTAACTAGAATGTCTCACTGCCAATAAAAAATTATTTTGCTTATGTTAGGCATTGTGAACACTTCAAACTATCACTTATGTAAATGTTTACGTCGATGCGTGATGCCCATGTTTATATTTGCATTGTGAATGGGTCTTTATATTTTCTATTTTTACAAAGTTTTTCCAATATAACTTATCTTAAATATGTGAATTTAACTAGCTATCAATGACTTCCACTCCAATGCAAAAATTTCTGTTATTTGGATTGCGACAGTTCGATCATGCACCGTGAACCTCGCCACTGTATGCCTCTTGATTGCTTGCTGTGAATATGAATACATATTTTTTCTGTTCGAGAGAACCATTTTCCTGCCAAAGTACGTTTCCATTTAAAAGAAGAATGGCACAGATGATGCGCACATGCAACCTTCAACACACATTACCATCGTTGATATTTCAAACATGAAACATCCTAGTGTTTGAAAACTAGATTTTTCTGTTCTATAGGGACAGGAGTTATGTTTTTATTCTTCTAATAAAAAATATCTTTTTGAAGGTCTATTACACTTTTGGAAGGTTATCTTAACCATTAGCACGGGTTGCCAGAAACGCTGGAAATTGGGTTCCAGTATGAAGGTATTCTAAATAAATAGGAATACTTCTAAAACAATCGCCATCCTACCAAGCAATTCAACTAACAAGCAACATTAAACAGCAGTTTCTTAAGCAGTATTATACAAAATGAGATAATTTTGAGTCCCCTGTTACATTTTTGGTGATTTAGCTCTTCTAGGTTTTCCACTTCGTGACATGTGTGTCTGTGCGTGTGTGAATGTGTGTGTCGGGGGCTTTAGAAAAGAGCAAACACTCAAAATTTATCAAAAATTAAATTGGCGCGTCAATAAGCTCTTAATAGAGATCTGATAGTGACATACAGTTACATGCAGATTTAACATACAATTAAGAGAAAAATTGGGATACAAATGCATCCGATTCATCCAAATCCATCCGATTAAAGTTGGGACCAAATGAAAATATACTCACTTGAAAATAATGATATGTGCATAGTGCGGAGTATTTCCACGAGCGCATCTAGTCTACAGATATTTCCTGGCGTTTTTGTCGCCACAGTCCAGTCTCATACTCCAGACCATGACCACTTGATGTTTTGCATCTCTCAAGACAACCTACGAAGACCCTTTGTAGCATTGAATCTCATTTCATCTTAACATCTTATACGTACACCTGTTGATTACATCCCTGTCTCTCTTTTAATATTTCCTAATTTGCGTTTCCACGTCGCATATCATACAAAGTCGATCCGAGCTTGTCTTTCAACGATTGCCTAAATCGCTCTCCACTCTATTATTGCTCGTCCTACGCTAATGAGAGCTCAGGTAATTCTCTAATGTTGTTTACTTCACCGCTGTCCTAACAATTATGTTGATTGATCTTTTCTATAGTAACTAAGTCTTTTCTATAGTAACTAACTTTCTGTAGTAACTAAGCACTCCTTTTACCATAGATTTCCCCTTTATTTCACTTGTCATTCACTTGTTCCTTTGAAAAGAATGTTTATTGTAGCTTATTGACTGTGTAAATACGATGTGGATAAAACTAAGATTGCTCGCTTTAAGCCTACACGTTTTGTAATTACAAATATATTTTAATTACATCACAGTTGTTTGTTTGACGTCACTACGGTATCAATAAATCAAATATTGATTTTTGGGTCCCATGCCTCTCCACACCCTAACATATTGCTCGTCTTTTGTTGCATCACAATGCTTGGGGTCACGTCACCATGTTGTGAATTTGGTGAGAAATGTTTCAAGTTGTCTGTTAATTTTCAGTGAGTGATTCTTATATATCACCCTAAAATATGTTTTGTACTGAGATCTCCGAACAGCACGTTAAATAATAATCATGTACTCACACTTTTACTCATTTGAGAAAATTTGCTTTAAAAACGTAATTAGTGTTATTTTTATTATTTATTTTCAAAGAATCAATTTACAATTGTAATTTTTTTTCATTTCTCTGTTAAAGAAAAATTTACAAATAGTTATTTCAGTAATGTTTTTATAAAAAAGGACACACAGTTGAAACAAGATATAAAACTACTAAACGACAGCAAAAAATCTGAAAAAAAGGATAATTGTTTAGTTAAGAGAAATATGACTTTAAAAAATAATATTTATGGTATTAAATAATTCAAAATGGAAGATTTCAAAGACATCCTGTGTATAGAGGAACATTTTTTTTAGGTCACGGAATAAACGGCCTCGCTCAGAATTCAACTGCTCCGCTCCAAATTTACAAATTTGGAGACTTTTCACTTTTCTTGCTTACCGATGATATATAGATCAACAGTTCAAAAGGTCATTCGTACTCATTCGTACATTTTAATTTAATTAGAAGGGAATGTTTAATCTATTTAACTTTCTGGGTGGACACAAAAGATTTGCGGAATCAAATAATAGTCATTTAAATAATGAAAAATGTATTATCACACGAAAAATTTTTAAATCATACGATCATCGCTTCAAAATACATTATATTTTCTTTGGAGTTTCTATGTTTTGTTCTGTTCTTCCTCATTTGACATTGTACGTGATGTGCATCACAGTAAATTTCCCATTGTTCCTCTTTGTTCCTTTCGTGAATACCCAAATATTATAGTTTAATATCATGCTGTCATTAATATATAATATTTGTAGAATATATGCCAGTGTGAAGTAATTATGACATTGCAATGAATGCTCATTGTTATTACATTCATAAAAGATAGTTAATACACATAGTAAAATAAATTGTTAGCTCACTAGCCATTTCGTACTTGGTAATTTATCAGGTTCATACTACGAGGATATCTACCTTTCATCGTCGCTCCACGAGACTAGGTTACCCAAGCACACACTTTCTGGAGCACATATTCGCATCATAATGTTTGAGCTGAAGACGACGAGCACTCCCCAGTGTCACGTGACCCTCCGCTTCCCAGCCGCTCGGCCACAGCCTCGAGGCGCGCGGCGGCGGCCCTGCGGAGCGCAGTGGCGGCGTTTGATGGCCCGCGCGCCATTACCCACCGGAGACAGCGGGCCCCCGCGGACAGCGCGCGCGCGCGCGCGGGAGACGAACCGCGGACAAACGCCGCTCCCGGGGGCCGTTGGGCGCGCTAAACGGGCCTGGGGGGGCGCGGGGGCGGTGACGGCTGCGGTGGGAACTCCCGGAGGCCCACCCAACCCCACCCAGCCCCACCCCGCCCCCATCCTGCCCCACCCCACCCAACCCCGCCGCACCCCGCCGTACCCCGCCGCACCCCGCCACACCCCGCCACACCCCGTCACACCCCGTCACACCCCGCCACACCCCGCCACACCCCGCCACACCCCACCACACCCCGCCAGACCCCGCCACACCCCGCCAGACCCCGCCACACCCCGCCACACCCCGCCACACCCCGTCCATCCTACCCAACCTCGCTCCATGGCGCCGTTGCATGCGGTTGCAGCCGCACAACGGACGGGAAATTGTGACTGGTCCTATTCATAACGGCGAGGATTAAGGCGTCAAAATTGTTTTCAGTTGGAGGGAAAGGGCCAACTACGAGTTCCTGGAAAAAGTCTGCAAACGTCACAACATGAAAAGTTCAAACATTTATCCTTACAATTTTTACTCATTCATGTTAACGTTTTTAATCATTCCAACACAATTCAATTAAAACTATTTTAAGCATACATCAACATTTTAAAACATCCTTCTATAATACCAATTTACATGTGTTCTCATATTCAGTGCGTCACTATCTCACAGCGACACAGCTGACATCGTGTGACAGGAAGTCTCCAAGAAGAGGTTGCCTGCCAATAATTATTAATTATTCACTTGTTACGTTATGAAACAGAAACTTTTTTAAATTCTTCTTTGGAAAGAACTTTTTTGTTGAACAGTTACACTATAGTCTTATTTATCGCCACTACATATAATATTCTGAGTAAAAGTGAGAGTTAATTCCATTTTGTAAGAAATCATGTACCAAAATTATTATGTATGTTCCTGCTAGATACGGACTTACCCGAGACCCGGACTTATTGGGAAAAAACACAAAAGGTCGCTAATGATGGCATATTTTGATTATGAGCGCATATGCAAACGGCAAAACACTACTATCTACCCTGCCTCGGCATATAACTCGAAAACGAAGCGTTCTATGTTCGTAAAATAAATATTTTGTGTCCCTGGTTTCGAGATTTATTTCGCGTGACATAATGCAATTATTTTTATTTTGACACAAAGACTTGATTTGGTAACCTCTAAGTTGCCTATTGTAACCACCAGTGTCCCTCGTGTATTCAGTAGAAAAGAATTGTGCGGGAAACAAGTTAGTCGTTTGTAAACAAAAAATCTTACTTTTGGGTCTGAAGAGGATAATAGTATTTCTGAATAAAAAAACCTTAATTAAAATTTTTCAATTTGCAGATTGAGAAAATAGTGAGGAAATATTTGTGGAAAAATTTAGTAGTAGTTGTAATAATAATAATAATAATAATAATAATAATAATAATAATAATAATAATAATAATAATAATAATAATAATAATAATAATACATTATTATTGCAAATGAGCGTACGCTCAGTGGCAGTTAAGCAAAAAAAGTACAAAGATAATAATAAAATAAACAATGCGAACAAGTATTAAAAAAGATAAATAATACAAAAGAACAAACAAAATAAAATAAAAACGCAAATAGAGAAGCATAAAAATAGATAACTTCCTACTTCGTACGAATCTCTTTGCTTCCAGAATTCCCTAATCCAGATTATAACTCGCAAGTCTACTTCCGAATCGATAATTTTGTTTAGAATTCTTTAGCGAGGAACCATATCGAAAGCTTTAGAAACGTTCACAACGATTGCATCAATTCTTTCACCTTGATCGAGTGAATTGACATTGTCTTGACAAACGGTGACAACCTTACTTTCCTAAGAATAACCTGGTCTAATACCGTATTGTTCCCCCCACCCCCGCCCCATCTGATGCTTCCTTTTATCATCTGTAGTGTGGATCGCCTTTCTCCCGATAATAATATTGAAAACATATTTCCTCTTCATAAAATACACTCTATACGAGGTTGACTTAAAACAGATACACACGTATTTTATTAGTAGATCCGTCAAATATTTATCTGTACAATTATATAATTTTAATCTGTAAAATGTGAAATTTATGATTTGTTATTAGATGTTTGAGCAAAGCCCAAGTTGTATTGTGCCTCTCGCAGTTCGCAGTTAAGTTTTATACTCTTAGAAATAATAAAGATTTTCCTCCATTGCTTTTAAATGGTAAATCTCACACTCTGTATGCTTTGTCAGTTATTTTACCACAGTTAAGTTTACAGTAAATAATTTTGTCATTACGACCACCTCTCTAACAAGAAGATATAAATTTCATAATTAAGATTTCTTTAATACTACTTTCTAATAAGAAAGAGTCGTAAAGAAGTAATAACCCACAGAACAAAAGGAACCGTGATGTGGAGTTTCTTGCGCGGACTCGCCTTGCGATTTATCCGCGCGGCGTCACTGCGTCTCGTAGGGTCTCCCCGAGGACGTCTGTCACCGCCGCGGCGTGGCCGTCTGCAAGTGTTCTCTCCTCCCGACCCCCCCCCCCCCCGCCCCGCAGACACCTTGGCCCGGGGCGCTGACGGGCGACGTTCGCAAGGGAAACAAATGAGGGGCGGCCCGCGCGCCGGGACCACCGCGGGCCGCCCATCTGTCTGAGGCGCCGCCGGCTCCGCCGTCCGCCGCCCGCCGCCCGCTGCACCCCTCGGCTCTTGTCTTCACCGCTGAGCACGCCACCGACCTGCCCACGCCGCGGTTCCTCAGAGGGCCGATACTCTGCGACCGCGCGTTCTTCTCTTATCTTTCCTCAATATTGTCTATTTTTTCTAATGCTGTTTCTGTTACTGCAGCTCAAACTGCTTTCGGTATTATTTTAACTTCATTTATGGGATTTTTTTTTTCTTTTACTGGCACACTGTCATAAAGTGTTCGAATTCACCTCTTTAAATGTGTATGTCTTAATGATGAGTTGCATTGCCGTACCTCATAACAGTTTTTGTTCTATCTCCATAATGTTTTTGTAATGTCATTTTACATTCTTGTTCCTCTTCTATCTTGCGTTCGATCTTCGCGGAAATTTCTTCTTCTTCTTCTTCTTCTTCTTCTCCTTCTTCTTCTCCTTCTTCTTCTTCTTCTTCTTCTTCTTCATCTTCTTCTTCTTCTTCTTCAACTAAGACCATACATTTTTCTTCTTCACTCTTTTTCTTCTAACATAATGCTTGTTTTCATCTCATTACTTCATCAATATGCGTTTTATTTATTGTCGTTTAATTCTTTTAAGTCCAATTTAGAATTCTAGTTAACGCATCTCAAAGAGATGTTTGGTTTACTGATATTAGAATAGAATTTCAGCATTATTTACAAATTATTTTCTAATATCCGACAAGAAAAGAAGAATGTAAAATATAATTTATTCACATGAAACTGTGGAAAGAAGGAATATGCGGCAAATTCATGCAGTGATTACTCCATTCGTTCCACATCTGTGCGTGTTTTCTTCTCCTCTCCATTGCTTCTTCTTTCTCCGAGGGATCGCTAGTAGTGCCGTGTCTCGATACAGAACCTGCCTAATGTTTGAACGTCTCAGAGCCACCTCGCCACCCGCCGTCGCTCGCCTCCATCGGCGCCTCCGCGATGCGAGGCGACTGGGGGCGACGGGGTGGCGCCCTCCTTCATTTGTTTCTAGCCCTTTCACGGGGCCACGCGCCTTCCCACAAGGAACCAGTCGATTACTCCTGCATTTTCTTCCTAGGAGCCTTCCCGACCCACTTCACACTCAATGGCTTTGCATCACTGTATTCACAGCCAGAGTCTCGCGAGAACAAGTACAACTTATTTATCATCTAAGAATGAAGATGTGTAGAGATTAATTAAAATTTCTTTGATATTCGGTCAATTGTTCGTGTAGACCGACACCATTTTGTCAATAGTGTTGTCGGGCACAATTTTCATCAGGCGTTTATACTGTTCGTAGAAGACATGATAGTCATTAAACTTCTTTGAAATCTTATTAACTTTTGTTCCTCTCGTGGTATGCTATTTTGAATGGAATGATGATGCAATTCACTGAAAAAAATTATTGCTATACAAATCGTGATAAATTTGTGCTCATTATGTCTGCACTTTTATACTTACGAGAAGTACTCGAACTAACTATTGGGTATCAGCTGGGAACAATCACGAATGAATGAAAACAAATGTGGTAACTGATGCATAAGGCAAATTACACCGGTAAATTTTTGCGTCAGTCTTTAGTCCAGTTACAATATTTTAATATATTTATTTATATATTTAACTCACTGAGTTATTAACAAGTGGCAAATTCAATTCTGGCTTATAAGGATCCTATTATCGGAATAGGTTGGTGAAAACATTTTCCATTTCAAAATAAAGTCAAAATATTTATAGTTACAAAATAATTATTTACTTTAATAATAATCTCTGATAGTCATTGATTTCCGCGTTTTGGCACTGACGAACACGACACAAATGTATTGCAGTAAATTTGCGTATCTCATTTTCTAATACTTTATTTATCGACATGCAGCTGTCATAAATAAGCATATCATCACAATATTTTATATAATTGAAATGAGATTTGGTTTTTAAATTCTCCACGTTTACATAAAATGTTCAGCTCTGTATTCATGTATTTCGCTGAAGGCTTAAAAAGTATTCTCGCACATGTGGAAACAAAGAGAAGTATCGTCTGTTGAATGTTAAACTTCCAAATACGTTATGATCTCTTATATAGTACATTCGGTTTCATTTTGTTGAAGAATGAGATAATATACAGATTTGAATCATTTGATAAAATTGTTTAGAGCCGTGTTGATTCTGAATATATTTTTCTGAAACCCTCTCATTTCGAAATTTGTTCTTTGATTTATAGTACTAAATATTTATAGAATAAAACATGAAAGAATATATAGAATACTTGATAAAAAGGTAGTATTGAGTTGACATTCTAGACAATTTTGAAATTAGTGTACTACATTCAGAGATATTTGAAATAACTCGAATCGTAGATGCAAGTAATTACTTAAAATTTTTATTAAATGAAATAAGCGCATTTCAAATACTGATATTCCAGTAATTGCTTTGTATTAACACAAAAGGGTAAAATAAAATTCTAAACTCTTTTAACATTTGTCAAAATATTTCTGTGCAGCAAGGGTCTTCATATTTTTATTTGCTCTTTATTGGGCATACAGAGATAATTTTAACTATGTACCTAAGTCTACTGTCTCCACATACTCTTGTTTAATGTGAGCATTTTTACCATTCGGGCCGAAGACTAGCTAGGCCCTCATGCAAGAAAAAGTGCCGTACACTCACACCTGAACAAAGGTTTGGTGTTTGGGCAATGTCGAATTCGCAATGATTTCTTCATGATTCTAAGCAGGTGATAATGAAACTAGGCTCAGGCTGAACAAGAAGGCTAGGCTTCATTTTTCAAAGCCTGCTGGCCACCGCGTTTCTAAAGACCTGGCGGTCACCGCCGATAGAGTTCCGATCAGCCCCTTCTGCCGTAATGCTTGAGCCATTCTATTTAACCTAATATTTAGCGAATGGGTTAATTGGCGGATAGATGAACATTATCCGTAGTTCCACACCAGTATTTTCGACCTGTGTCCTTTGAAGCCTGCTCCAAGCGTAAACCTACCTAACTTTCGATTAGGCGAGCCTCATAGGATTTCCCTTAAAAGCCTGGGTGTATTTATTTTTTTCCTTCATAATATGTTTTGTGAAATATTTTTTTACTCTCTGTTCGGGAAAACCCAAATTTCGTTAGGAGGGTAAATTGCAATAGTGATTTGACTTTGGCGAACACCTACCAGGATTCTTTTGCATGCCTTAAGCTGGATTTGACACATTTAATATTTTTACTCGTCAAATAAACATGGTCCCTCTTCTCAAAATGCGGGTTTGAACTCGTATTTTTATTTTGAAGGTTAGGTTGCTAGCTTCCATACCAGCAGACAATTTTCCTCATTGATTGGCTCGAATAGAAACCTTTCATCATCAGCCCCACCAATGTGGATACCGTAAACTTATTGCGTCGCGCATTTCAAAATAAGTGGTAAAGGAAATGCCAGAAGTCCGTGCTGCCGAAGTGTAATAACAAGTCGAGAAATATCAAGGCTATCACCGCGAGGATTTCAAGTGATATCCATCTGATACTCTCTGTATTTGCTCTATGAGGTTTTTATCTTCTGAACAGTGAAGACTCCCCTGCGTGATCAACATTTCACGAACTTCAAGCCTTTGAGCATGTGTGGATGCGCAACACTTCAAATATGCATGTTCTAGAGTCCATTGCTTTTCGCAGCAACCGAGAAGAAAAGGGACACTATGTATGGAAATTATACGGAGAATGCTGACCTAACTACAGAGTTGAAAACTGCAACAATTCCATTTTCGTACTTTATATATTTCTAAATGCGCATGTATAAAAAATACTATTCAAACCTACTGCAAAACCGCTTTTCGTATGTGACAGCTTTCGAAATCGCCCAATCCCAAAATTTTCACACCTGCCCATTTTCGCTGTAAATGTATTTCTTTTATTACGAATTCCCTCGGTTGGGCCTTCAGATGGCGTAACGAGCGCGACGTTATCGAGGAGTAATTAAAGCCCGGCAGTCTGCCAACAAATAACCTCTCGTCGTCAACTTAATTTCGGAGTGGCCGTTATCTTTCACGAGAGACGGCGCGACGCCAGCGGGACACCACCGGCGGCGGTTGTTTACTGGCTCGATGTTACTTATTAATGAACAGCGGCCGCGCGCAGCGGGAGGGCGACGGCGGACGACAGAGGGCGACAGAGCGGCCGAGAGGGAAGACTGCGAGGACAGGAAGGACAGCGAGGGCAGCAGGAGCGCGGGAGGACGGGGCGCCAGGGCCGTCTATTGTGCTGCGGAGTCGCGGCAAGTTTTGTAATTTGCGAGATCCCTCGCCGCTTGTCCCGCTTCGAATTAATTCGCTCTCCCCGCCCGCGTCTTCCGCGCCCGCCTCGTCTCTTCTCGCGCGGCGCGGCGCGTCGCGCCTTTCACGTCGAGTGTTTGTGTTCCCACCTGGCGCGCCGTGGAGGACGTGCCGCCGCCGCCGCCGCCAGCGCCCTCTCGCGCCGGTGCGCCGCGCGGCGCCGCGCTGAGCCGCGCAGGCACTTGCAATTCCGCGAGAGGAATAAGCTGCGCGGCGCCTCGCGATGTCCTCTCGCTTCCACGCGCGCGCGCGCAGCTCCGCGTCGGGGTTGGCAGCGATCGTCCTCGCTTTGTGTCGGTCGCCGGCGGCGGCGCGGAGGCGGCGGGCGCGTGGTGAGGGCGAGGGCGGGGGCGGGGGCGTGGCGAAGGCGGGGGCGGGGGCGTGGCGAAGGCGAAGGCGGCGGCAGGGGCGGGGGCGAGGGCGGGGCGGTGGCATTGGCGGTGGCAAATGCACGGGCGGTGGTTGCAGCAGCGGCGCGGACAGTAGCGTCTTCAATGGCGGTGGGTTCGAAGGGGAAGGGGAAGGTGGAAACGCACGGAAGCGGCGGGTGGAGGCGGAGGGGGTCGCGGTGGCGGCAGCATCACCAGCTGCAGCAGCAGCAATACCACCACCACCAGCACCAGCACAACTAGCAGTAGCACTACCAGCAGCAGCGCCAGCAGCAGCACCAGCAGCAGCACCAGCAGCAGCACCACCACCACCACCACCAGCAATACCAGCAGCACCACCACCACCACCAGCAGCTAAAGCACCACCAGCAGCAGCAGCAGCAGCAGCAGCAGCAGCAGCACCACCACCACCACCACCACCACCACCACCACCACCACCACCACCACCACCACCACCACCACCACCACCACCACCAGCACTAGCAGCAGCAGCAGCAGCAGCAGCAGCAGCACCACCACCACCACCACCACCACCACCACCACCACCACCACCACCAGCACTAGCAGCAGCAGCAGCACCACCACCACCACCACCACCACCACCACCAGCACCAGCACTAGCAGCAGCAGCACCACCAGCAGCCCCACCACCACTAGCACCAGCAATGTAAGCAGAACAGACACCGCCGGTGACGTCGGCGGTACTTGTGGTGGCGGCGGCGCGGGCGGCCAAGGAAGTTGCTATCGCTTAGGAATCTCTCTATTCAAGCGGACGCATTCAGGTGCATTTTCCATGTACTCGACGGAGTAAGGAACGCCATTCTAATAAAAGCATAGTGCCCTTGAAACACCAATTTTTAACGCATAATGATGCTTCAGGTAGTTGTGTACATCATGTTTTTTACAATTCTACACATTTATAACAGCGATCAGGCAAACATTGAATTTCTCTCTTCACAGAATTCATCTTTTATTTATTTCCCATCAATGTTTTTTCTCAGAAACCCACTCTAGGTTTCTAATACAGAGTATATTTGTGAGACTTACGGTATAGTATTATTTTAAAGAAAATGCATGAGCTGATACATGTTCAAATAAAATTGTGCTCTCTGAGATCAGTGTTGAATATTCCTTTGCTGTTCTCACGAAATGGAAGAAAGAGTTACTTTGCATTTTTAGTAGTTCGTGCTCAGAATGTTTGTATCGTCAACGCTTCATCTACAATATGCGACAAAATGTTTTTGATACTGTATTTTCTTGAGGTCAGTCATTTAGTGAATATTTCCAAAGAGTGAAAATAATTTTGAATGTTACTTATTTCAGTATACCTACAATTTGTATCTAATTAAATAATGCCAAAATTATCAAAACATTCTGCTTTTTATAACCTTGGGTCGAAATCTTTCAAAGACCAGTGAATGCACTCCTCCATTTAATTCGATTTCATATGATTAAGATCAATCTGTAATTTTATTTAATTTGGGTATAAAGGTAATATTACTTTCCAATGTTCAAAAATTATAGTGAATAAAAATACAAAGTCACAGGGATAAATTGAAACGCAACAATTTTATAAGTAATAATGAACATTTCTTAAAATTCGGTTAGAGTTTATTCAAATACTGTAGCAAAAACGACTTCAAAGATTTGCTTTGAACCAAATGTAACGAACGAAAATGTGTCAATATTTTTTCAATGTAATACACCTCGGTATTGTCGCACTTATTATGTTATTATGTTTTCTACAGTGGTTGAGTCAGATAATTAAGAATTCTTCTTTCATTAGGCTCTAAGGCCGCCGCGCTAGTCCCATCGAGGCCAAGCGGTAAGGAAGTGGTGGTCGGTGGGCCTCTGCGCAGTGTATTAAGCCGCTTACCCCGTTACCCTCGCCCCGCCTGTGGGCGGCAGAGGCCTCAACTTCATTACCGGGTGATACTTTTTCATTCTTCACGCGCCTGCATTGTGCTCCGCTCGCCGCCCGCCCCCCTCCTCCGCGCCCCGGGCGCCCGCGGCGGTGGGCGGCGCTGTTGATGCGATAGAGGGCCACCGCGCCCCTGGCGGCGGGCGCGCACATTAGTGGCCGGTCCACTGGCTCTCTCCCTCCCTTCCTCCCTCCCTCCCTCCCTCCCTCTCTCTTTCTCTCTCTCTCTCTCTCTCTCTCTCTCTCTCTCTCTCTCTCTCTCTCCCGATTTTGGCGGCACGCTCTTTCGCCCCAATATTCGCGTAGGGCCGTCTCTCTTCTGTCCTTCTTTTTGTGCTCCGCTTCCTGGCTGTTTCTCTTTGCTTATCCAAAGCGATACTGCGCTATAATTTTCTGGACCATTTTCTAAATAACCTTGGTTATCTTGCTCTTTCTATTTGCCGCCTTACGCATGAACTTTGCATGTCTCTGTCGTACTCACAAATTCATTCACGTCTCTCTTTATTTATCCTAACCACGGTTTACTTTGCCAACCTATTTCCATTTTACGGCGCAGCGTTCGTTAACTCACTTTCTCTGTTAGTCTATCAGAACCCTTTTGAAAACGTAATTTACTCCGTTTCTTTTCAGTTATCCTTCTCCCACTGTGCTCATATTTCTGTCATTTTTCAATCCCATTTTCCTCACCTTCCCGTTGCTTCCTTCAACTACACTAAATATTTGCCAACTGAACAGCTTCCTTTGAATTTTTTCTATCCCCTTATTACTGCTGCCATTGTTCCTTCTTCTATTTCTCTTCCTTTTCATACTTTCCGTTCTTTTCCCTTTCATACTTTCCGTTCTCCACCCTTTCATAACTTCTCTTACTCCTCTCCTTCCATTTGAAACTCTTTTCTTCTTTCCCTTCCTCTAAGCCCGTGATTTTTATGTGGAAATTAACATTAATTTACGCGGGGTTAAAAAATTGCCGCGCGGGGTGTAGTGCTATCGAGAATCGCCCCCGGGGCCGCGTAGCGCGAATGAGCTCGCGAGAAACGGGCCCCCGCGGAGGGGTGGTGCGGCGTGGCGTGGCGTGGCGTGGCGTGGCGTGGCGCGGCGTGGCGCGGCGTGGCGCGGCGTGGCGCGGCGTGGCGTCCCGCCGCGAAGCAATTCCGCCCGAGTGGGCAGGCCCGTGCCGCGTTATGGGGACGGGAACGAAAGATCGTGTTCTCGGTTGCCTCCGCGTTTCTCCCCCGCTCTTCTTTTTTTTCTCTCTCTCTCTCTCTTCGCCCGCGGAGACCTGTTACGAGGCAGCAGCCGGCACTTTGGGGAAGAGAGCGGCGTGTTCGTCTAGGAGACTCGACTCCCTTGCGAGGCGTTGCGATAGGTTTGTCTTTACGGCGCTCAGGCTAAACGTGTTAGGGGGCAGTTAACGTGAGGGGTTATGAGACGTGCGGAGGAGCCCTTTTGGATTTGAGTTTGAGCTTAAGATTGTCGGATGCAGGGTTTTTTGGTGTTATGGTTGCATTCCGCACTAATTACAGCATAAAGAGTCGTGTCTTCTCGGGATTATTTCTTGTTTCATTCCCAACATCTCCTAATATTAAAATATTTTAGAAAATCTCCCCAACAAAGTCATTAGAAGTATGCGTATTACAAACCTGACAATTCCTTAGCCCTTTTTTCAAAGAGAAAGATACTTTGAAAACGTGAAATACATAGACTGTAATGATGAATATTTTTATTTTATTCATAAGATTTAATGAAACTCCTTAAAGTCCAATAATATGGAGCTACTGTACGTTTTTATTATCAATGGGTGATAAAAATTACAATTCTGATCGCTTCTTGGAGTGGCGCCAGCGCTTCTAGTGACTGCGCAATAAACTTTTGGGCCACACTTAATGTATATTATACTGTGTGTATTACTAAAAATTGAAATAAAATATACTAATATACTACACACGACAATACAAATACTTTATTTACTTCACAAAACTTCGTCGTGAGTGTCGATAGGAGCCAATATAATTGGAATCTTGCAATTTTTTAGAATTATAAACACTTGTTATTTTGATAGTTTGAATCATACTGGAGGAATAGTAATGTGTTTTATAATATGGATTTTAGTTACACACTTTTCATTTTTATTAATTCTCCAATTCTGTTTTATATAACTTTTGTGTTAAAATTACTAATGTGAACTTAACGCCACTAATATGAATCGAATTACCTTAGATTAACAATATAATTTTTTTCTGTATCAGAATTATAAATATTAAACACTTTTTAAGCTGAGTAGTAGTAACTGAAAAATAGCGTGTGTGTGAAAATAAATTTGGTGTTGTAACTGTGAATCAGACTTCGATACGTGGTTGACGATGTTCACGTATGAAATTCGAGGAAAATTTAGCTTTCCGGATCGTTCATTCCCGAATGTAAACGCGTCAACGAAAAATCTGTCATTTGGGTTTACGGTCCCTAGTGAGGCACAATGGTCAAGGAAGCGCGTCGCCATGAAACCATAAACGCGACCCATCACTCTCTGTCCAAGGCCTGTGGACGCCCGCCTGGGCGCGTCACGGCGCCCATTCGGGACGTCCGCCCTCCCGCCCACCCGCTCACCAGCGCTCACCCTGCCCGCCGCCGCCGCCGCCGCCGCCGCCGCCACCGCGGCCACGAGTTACAATAGCGCGGCACTATGTAATTCGTTTTCCTCTGCAATGCGATGTTTGGCCCAGCTGTTGTGTTCGCGTCCGCACACGCGTCCTGTTCATTTTGCATTGCTCTCGCAACATTACGTCCTTAGTGCGTGTTTAGCGTCGCGGTAGCGTGCCAGCCGCGTGGCCCGGGCTGCGACCGGCCTGGGGGTGGGGGGAGGTGGTTGTCGGTTCGACGCGGCGTGACCTCGCTGACCTCGGCCGCCGCCGCCGGCGCCGCCGCCGGCGCCGCCGCCGGCTGCGTTTCGGTTCGGTTCGCCCGCGGGCTGTTCCCGGTCCGAGTCAATAAGCCTCCCTGCGGGAGAAGCGTGGGTGTCATTCTAGTAGCGATGTGTCACTAGTCTTGCATTCGGAGCGCGTTCCCTGCCAGTCACCGATTCTTTCGTTTCTGCCGTGGAATTTTATCTCTTCATCGGTCACCTCACGTGTATTTTAAGAGTTTATTAAAATTTGTGACGGTTTATAGCAAGAATGTGTGCTTCCTCTAAACCTCATTCCAATGTAAAATGGACTTTTAATTTTGTATTTTATTATTTTTCTGGCCAATTATTTTCATTTCCCTTTTTTTTCAATATGGAATTATAAATAATAATATCTTTGTGTTCTTATTGTATTTTGTGTGCATCATCAAGGGCTTTATCAACTCATAATTTTTATTAAAATATATTCCGGTTTTTATTAACAAGTTTTCTTACTCACTATGGACCATATCTTTCAACAAAAATTAACTGTTTCCATAATAATTTCCACTTTCTTTCTCAAATGAGTTTCCCACAACTAGTACTTGCCCATTCCATTCTTCTTCTAGCTTCCTCCTCCGAACCCATCTCCGCTTTCGTATTTTCTTACCCTACGTCTCTTTCTCCAAAGCCATTCATCCTAGCTTTAGTAATTTTCTCACCACTAACTCTATTCTCTGTCCTTTTCAGTCTCGCCTCTACCACGGCACCAATTTCCTCTCCCCGCACCGCCCCTCCCTGCTCTACGACCCCAGCGCGGCCCCACACCCCGCCCCCGCTTTATTCGCCGCCTGCGCCATCACTATCGCTCGCCCCTCCCCCCCTCCCCGCTCCCCCTCCCCGCTCCCCCTCCCCGCTCCCCCTCCCCGCCGCCGCAGGCGTCCTCCGGCGCCCCAAGGCGATTTTTGCGGCGGCGTGGCGCGTGACCGCGTCTCGTACGTTCTCGTTTGCGGGCTCCCAAACGATTAAAGCGCTTATGCAGGTCGGCGTTCCGTTGGCCCCTGTGTCACCGCAACCCGTGCCACAGTTCAGCTCGCCGGGCACTTCTTGCTCCGGTGGAGCAGGGGCTGTGGCGGCGAGCTAGTAAATAAGCCGGAGCGGGCGCCGGTCCGAGCGCGGAATAAAAATTAGGACGTGGCCGCGCGTCGCTTTTTGCGATTGTTTCCTGAGGTGGTTACGCGTGCGCGGGCGGACTGGCGGACTTCTTGCGACAAGACCCTGTCACGTGACACGCCACCCCGTTGCCCAGATTTCGGGAAGTGGTCGCAGGCAGTTGTTTAGCGTCAGCTTAGGGAGAGCGTAGGTGACCCCTCACAACGAATGGCGCTCACGTAACCACGCTTCTCGTGTTTTTCTTTCTTTTTTCTTTTACAAAGCGCCCCCAGAGTTTAAATAGGAATGAAGAGTTGCGGGACCCTTAATTACTGAAATAAAACATTTATGGGTTCTAATTTTTGTTTACAACGGTTGGAAAAAGAAATTGCTTTAAAGGGCCAACTTATCATTAAGATTGCTTATTACATATGTGATTTAAGGATCAGTTTTCTATCTGTATATTCGTAGTTTTACGACCCGAAAATGGCATTATAAACATTTGGCGAGATTGTTTCGAAATAAAAAGTATGTATGCGCACAATTTAAGTACTTTAATAACCCAAACTCACGTTTTATATGAAAGCGAGTTTTTACAAGAAAATATAATGAGCCCAGGGCGCTTATTAAAACGACAGCATAAACTTTTCAGTAGCTTCTTCCCCGAAGCCCCGGAATTTGGGTGTTTCCAGGAGAGGAACGTGTGTATATCTCCGTCACGTGCCTCTCCCGACAGTAAATCATCCTCGCCTGGCGCAGCGTCGGCGACGGCGCGGGGGGGGAAGGGGAGGAGGAGGGGGACGGGGAGGCGGACGGAGCTTCAGCGCCGGCAGCGACGGCCGCTGAAATAGAAGACTGCAGAAGACGCGAAGCGGAACCGCCGCGGACTTAATAACGTCCCCATATTGCCGTCTCTCTGCTGCGGCCGCCGCCGCCGCCGCCGCCGCCGCCGCGGGGGCCTCCGAGCGGGAGGCGGAAGCTCCTGCAGACGCTGCGGCGGACGCGGCCACGACACGCGGATTTGGGAAAGAAGTACAAGTGTGGAAGGTGGATAAGATGAAAAATTGAAGTTTGGAGAGCGGTTTGGAGATGGGGAAAGAGGGAAGGAAGGAAAAGTCAGCAATCCTTGTGGAGGAGGGAAGTGAAGTGATTTTTTTTTTTCTAAAAAGACTACTCGAGGCAAAGAAGATTCTACTTAAAGAAAAATTGCCAATGGTATATTTTTGAGATTTAAAATGTTAACAAAAATATTATGAAATTGTTAAATCATCGACGAAGTAGAGGAAACACTAGAGACTTCCGCATTTCAGATTTTTGTGCTTAATAAAGAATATCACATAATACGAGGTGCGTGTAATCCACAGTCACGAGAATGAAGAAATGTAATTATATTTTTATTATTCTCATATTATTTACATCGTACATCCAAATTACACTCCACTTCTATCATTTTGAAAACTTTTAAGTTCCAACATGCACTTTTTCTTGAACTTTATTTGCTCTTGGGAGCCCCTTTAACTCCTCCACATTCTGTGTCTTTCCACCTGCACATTTATATACAGCTACCTGGCCTTCTACATAGTTTGTTACTTCAACTGTACTCTTCAAAAATTTTGTCCTCTTTTACATCCTCCGTAACACACACATTTCATCGCTACATCAACCCACTGTTTCTACCACTCTCTCCACATCGAACACCCTCTTAATTAAACATCCTGTCAACCTACCATCGCCCACGCAATTACTCCGTGGCAGACCGAACCGTCAATCCATCAAATTATCAACCCGTCACTATCTCCCCGTGAACCCGTCAGTGAATTACACATTCAACTCACCCGCATTCTGTCATCCCGTTACCCGGTCACCTTGTCATCCCGCTGTTCTACGATGTCACCATACCGTCTTCCTCTCATCTCTCCCCATATTGCCAACCACTCCGCCTCAAAGACCCAGTGACACTTTTCGAACAGGCCAACCGTCCCACTGAACGTCTACGCCATAGCATCGCCGTGCGTTATCTTACTTTGGCGACCGCACTGCCTTGCCTCCAGCCGCTTCACAGCACATCCGCCTTTCCGTAATACCACGAGTCTTTCCCCTCCCGTCGCTTCGCCACTTCCATCACCTCTCCCCGACCCTTTCTCCGATTCCGCCATTCTGCGCCCGAAGCCCTCTCGACTGCGCGGCCCGCCTTCGGGCAAAGAAGGCCCCGCGGAGGCGAGCAGCTTGAGCGAGTCGCCGTCGGCCCCGGGAGATTCATTCATTTTTGCCGCTGAGCCGCGCTGAGCCGCAGCCCCGCAGCGGCGCCGGGCGACAGAGTTTTGCCAAGTCAATATCTGCTCTCGGCGCGACGCGGTCGCGACGCAAGGCGACGCCGAGGACCTGCCGCATTCAGCGCCCGAGAAGCAATCAGATGAGGCTTTGCCGGGTTTAATTAATCTGCCGAGCGGCGGGAAAAAGAGGCGGCGGGCGGCCGCGGGGCAGGTGAGGCGCTTCCCCCTCCCCCCACTCCGTCTCTCCCCCGCGACCCCGCCCCACTTGCCGCCTGGCGGAGCGCAGGTCAAGGTTGGTGAAAAAGAGGTAACGGCCGCCTCCCCGCGGAGTCGAAACGGAGAGCGGAAGTCTGCTGCCATTCAAGGAATGAAAGTTGTTAGATGCGTTTTATATCGGGGGAAATCTTGAAGAGAACGTTGACCACTGTGTACGCGTTTTGAACGAAACATATCAGTCAAACGTTTGTTGTCGATATTCATTTTATTGGTTGAATGTTTGAAGTAAGAACGTGCCTACTTTCACAAGCGGTGTTTAGTGTGTGTGTGTGTGTGTGTGTGTGTGTGTGTGTGTGTTTGTGTGGAACTGATTTCAAATAAATAATTACAGTTTACTCTCCTAAAACAGTATTTCAAATTTAATAGAGAAATAATTTACTATTTGCGAAAACATTGTAAATAACTAAGAAGTGAGACCACCTGTCTTCAAACAAACCCTTTTTTGTAGATGAATTGGTGTGATTAAATTCCCCTTTGGTGCATCATCATAAGCAAACTGATGTCGTTTGAGAGCCTCTTTAAAATATAAATTTACTTAGTAATAATGTAAATTAGCAGTAATCAGTTTTCTTTGTTTGGAACCATATGGATAATTAAAATTGATTACACCATTCCATTCAAACCACATAGTTAACCACAAATAAGGAATATATTGCTTCCTTTTTTTCTTTCTTTATTCTTTCTTCCTTTTTTCGGTTTCAAGCAATGACTACTGTTGTCATCTCTTGGGTTATCGGAAACAAACATGAAAGTGATGTTGAATATGTTGAATATATACCTTTCCCAGTTAGATTTTTCTTTACATAAAATGAAAATTAATGTCTCATAGCGTGCTATGAGGTTACTTCTTTTATCAACCGCGCTGTTCATCTTCAACAGTAATATATTTTAACAGACATATTTGGAGTTGCCAAATTTTGATAGAAAATTTACAGAACAGGATAATTAGCGTACATGAGCATTTATAATACATCTATTGATATATTCTTCTATCGCCATAAATTAATTATATTTCAATTACTTTACTCACTCACTCGTATGTGGGTGCTGATATTCTAGGACCTTAAACGCGAAGCTCTACTTTGCTCACGAGCACAATCTCCCCATACTACGACGCATGGAGCAGAAGTCATGGCAACTACATTTTTTCTAAAAGTAATATTTTCGGAACACACAATTTTATTTGTCAAGTGAGAGGAAGGTTGTACTAGTGTGTGTTGACAACAACATATAGCTATGGGAGTGTCTGTATCAGAAGACAGAGCAATGTGAAATCAATTGGATGACTGATTCTGTACGAGATGAGTGTAACCGGTTTCGAGCAAAACTCTTACACCTCACTAGTCCGAGAATGCCTCAGGAAATTCGATGAAGCTCCTGGGAATAAAGTTCTTCCACCCTAGTCAGTCGCAAGATGGGCAGGAGAGTTTCTGCGAGGACGCCTAGCAACCAGTGATCAGCAATGCACGTGACGATCTGTGAGTTTGCGGACTGATGTGGCACGTGCGGTATCTAGCATCCGCCTCATCGGGCATCGGGCAGTGTTGTGAGCTGTATATATATGGTAAAATGTTTTTGAAAAGTATTTTACCAGATACAGGATAGGCGAAAATGCTTTGGAAGATAAAACCAGTACTATGATTTCAAGTACCTTAATACATATAAGAAACCCAATTTGTGTGATGTTAAATATCCAAAAACGTAGTTCATATCTTGCCCTTTCATGTTTATATTTAACATTTTCTACCCGTGCTGGTATTCCAATAAAAAATAGTTGCCATGACGTATGCCCCAACCCTCGTATATGTTGCATAAATTGGAACGAGTTCCAATGAATAGTTGAACATTAATGCTGCCGATGAATATACGCCTGTGGATTTAAGCCTAATTCCATGTGAAATGCTGATTCGACGAAATTGAAACTTTTGTACTTCGCACGCTTAGTTAATGCATTGTGGAACCCTATTAGCTACAGTTGCATCTGTTTGACTGACTAAACGATTATTTTCAATTACTTTTTTGTAGAATCCGGATCGGTAGTGTGGATTGACTGCATTTTGAATCACCTATGATTAAACTTCATTTGTTACATCTACTTCATTCAATGTCTTTATTGGGGATGTTGTTTTTATGCAAATTAAAGTATATAGATTGTGTTCTTATTTTTTCTTATCTTCGGAAGCTAAGAAGTATAGTTCTTTTATATTAGAAGTTAAGCTTACCTACTCAGTGAAATGTGAAAATTGCAGCAATATTAAAAGCTGTTAACACTACTAGTGGTCGTAGGCGGACTGTATAAAAATAATTGGTTCCTTAAAATGTTACATTATCGTAACTTTTATGAGATATTTAAAAACGTTTATGAGATATTTAAAGAGCATGTGAAGGAAATGTCCGTTCATCTGGAATGGAAATGATGACTTAAGTTATTAAATTGTAAGTGCCCGAGTGGAATGTCAGCAGTCAATGTGTGGGCGTTTGTTAGTTACGCAGTTGTCGGCGTTCATAAAACTTACGGGACCTCCTTGAAGAAAACAATGCAATTTGCGAGAAGATGGATAATTATTGAGCGAATCCTCAGAGAGGATATTACTGTTGTTGGGTTGAGCAAACATGTTTTGCTGTACATGTTTTGGTGAGCAACATGTACAATACATGTTGGAGAAGAGATCACTTTTTGTGCAATAAATATAACCCCAATAAAAATATATTAGGATCAAGTAAGCAGAATTATTTTTGAATATATTGCTCCAATTCTGCAACTTTTGCGTCTAAATTGAATCTAAAATATTTAACCGTTTTAATTTATACGTGTAAAGTGTTTAAGAACGTACTGTCTTACCACGAATTTTCCAAATACTGGTAAACACAATTTAATTTTAATACTTTCTGGATGTAATAACTTGAAGACACATTTGTTATCCTATCACTACTTCCCATTTCTCTTTTAACTTTTACTAGCGTAGGTAAAGTAATTTCACATTTGCTCTATACGACATGGAAGATAACTCAATTTGAATGTAAAATATTTAAATGTGTTTTCACTAAAATCAGCTAGCATAAGCATTATTTCATTAAATATATAGGGTTCCATTGCCTACCATTTTTTTCTTGTTTAAAGTTTTGAAAGGATCACTACCGTCCCGTGTATTCTCCTCTAATAATGTTTGATCTCAGATTTTGCGGAAGAATCCATAAATAGGCTTAGTGTTCCTAGAACTCTGCCCTTCCCCCGTGCTTTTTTACGAATAGAAGACCTTCAAAATCCGGAGCGCCCTGTGAACTAATTAAAGAGTGTTGCCCCAACAGCACGAAAGAGGAAGCAACGCGTCGCCCCACCCGCCTGCGCGCGTCGCCCCACCCGCCTGCGCGCGTCGTGTTTGCAGTTTCAGGGCGCATTCCACGCGCACCAGCCCCAACAGGCACTCTGCCTCCAGCGCAGGCGACCGCCCCGCCTCCGGCGCACAACGCCCCCGGCGCACACTACCTCCGGCGCACCCGCCCTGGCGCTCCCCGCCCCGGCGCACCTGCCCCCGGCGCACCCCACCCCCGGCGCACCACGTCCCCGGCGTTCCACGTCCCCGGCGCACCCAGGCGCCGGCGCACCCCGCCCCCGGCGCTCCCCTCCCCCGGCGCTCCCCTCCCCCGGCGCTCCCCGCCCCCGGCGCACCCCGCCCCCGGCGCACCCCCGCCCCCAGCGCACCCCGCCCCCGGCCCACCCCACACCCGGCACACCCGACCCCATTGCGGCCTTTCGCCTCGCGTCTCCCCGTCCTCAACGCCGGCCTGCAACTACCTCCGGCATCTCCCACTTCCGCCGACATCGCCTCCGCCTCCGACAGTGCCGCCGCGCCGACCTCGCCGCCGATCCGACATCGTCTCCACTCAGTTACCTCCGACATCGCCACCGCCCCCTAAACGCTGCTGCCACCGACATCGCTGCCGTCCTAGACATCGCTGCCGCCCCCGAAAGGCTACCGCCACCGACATCGCTAGAGGCTCCGACGTCGCCACCGTCCGACATCGCCGCCCACTGACTTCACCTCCGCGCCCTGACGTCGTCACCGCCCGCGTCCTGGCCGCCGTCCCCGACGATGCCGGATCGTCCGGCATCACTGAAGGCTCCGACACCGCCTCCCTCAACATCTCCACCTCCCTCGGCATCACCGCCTCCCTGTCGGCGCACCTGCCGTCGCCGCAGCCCTTTTCCTCCGTCGCCGCCACCCATTACGGCTTCGTCTTCTCTACTCTACCCTTGCGTCGTGGCGATGCTCCTCTGCACCCGTACTTCTTCCCCGGCGCTCTGTGTGTTCTCTCTCGCCCGTGTCGTTTCAGTGACGCAATCCCTCGGCAGTTGTTGGCCTTCAAGTTCACTGCCGTTGTTTACTCGCTTGAACAATCGTGCATTTCCTTTATTCGTCTTCATTGTTGGCATAGCATATGTCGTTTTTGCTTAGTATTCCTCGTTCTTGATTCTTCACAGCCTCTCTATTGCTCAGTGTTCTATCTACTCTTTCCAACGACGACAAAACTTGATTTAATGCGTGCATGTTACATTGATGGAATTTGAATCCAGATTATATGGTCTACAATGAGGTCGTAGAGTCCAAAATATCCTTTACTTTATCAGTTCTTTATTAATTCTTTCAGTTATTTAATTATAATTCTCAGTTTCACTGAAAATATTTTCAGAACTACATGAGTTTTGTTGATACAAAATGCTATTATAAAACATTCAATTTTTACTTCGCTTTTCATATTTTGCATCGTCTTTTCGCCAATATTGTTTGCTTCATTCCTGATGTTTTTCTAAATGTTTAAGTAATTAATGTGCAGTTAACCAGACCTCTTCCTTTCATAATGCATCACTGCTCCACTACAAAAAAACACTTTCATTCAACTTTTACAAACCTACATTCCATCTGTTAATAGTATTGATAAAAGAACCTAAAATCCGATTTTGAACGTGTTGGTGTAAATTACAAAACATTTTTCCAAACACACTCGCACTTATTAAGATTGTACACGATTTTCGCATTTTATTAACATTGGTGAATTCGAAGTAGTAGAGCAGACATAACGTGCATCCTTCGCCACTTACACTCGTACTCAGTCTACTCAGTTCGCGCTTCCGTCCTCTTGGTTCCTTTGCTCCGCCCCGCCCCGCCCTGGGCGCGGTCGCCGCCGCTGCCGCCTCGGCCACGGGCGCCGTCGCGCCGTCGCGCTCGCGCCCGAGAGCGTAATTAGACGGGGGCGGCGGCGCAGAGCGCGCGCGATGCCGCGCGACGCAACCGAGTGGCAAACGGCCGCAGGCGGCGACGGTGGCGACGGTGGCGACGGTGGCGACGGTGGCGACGGTGGTGACGGCGGCGACGGCGGCGACGGTGGCGACGGTGGCGACGGCGACGGACGAAAGGAACGTGACGACGCGGGGAAGGAGGCGGCACGGAGCATGGCCCACGAGTAGAAATGTAGGAGACTCAAGAAAAATGCGGGTCAAGGATGACATGGAAATGAAGGAATGAACATGAACCTTTGATATTCCGTTATGTACGGATTTGAAATTTACTCACATTAAGGAAGAACTGAAAGAGGTGAAAATGTCTTTATAGATACAGGAAATGAAATTATTTTTCGAAAATGATGCTTGTAACGATAACTAAATAATAACGATTCCCATAAATGACAAGTGCTTACATTCTTTGCTTTTTGCAGATGATCAGGTAATTATGGCAGCAGATCGGGAAGATATGGAGTATATGCTTCGCAAATTAAAATGAGAATACGAACAATGGGGACTTAAAATCAACCTTACAAAGACAGAATATTTATGCATAGGAGGAGATGCCTCTAATATTAATATCGCTGATGACGAGATAGCTAACGTTTCGAAATTTAAATATCTTGGGACTGTAATTACTGACGATGGGAAAATTGATGAAGATATAGCTACTAGACTTGCAATGGGGAGGAATGCAATTAAAGCTCTGCATGGCCTTATATGGAATAGTGTTTTAAGGCAAGACACAAAACGACACATATTCCACAGTATCGTGGAAAGTATTATATTATATGGAGCAGAAATGTGGCCGTTAACAAAACGCCGTAGAGACAGAATACGGTCGGTAGAGCTCGACTTTATGAGAAGATCTTTGCAGATAACAAGACTGGATAAAATAAGAAACGAAGTGGTGTGGGAAAGAGCTGGGGTTCAAACAACCATAACCAGAAGACTAGAAAATAAAGCTCTTCAATGGTATGGACATGTCCAGAGGATGCGAAATGAGAGATGCCCAAAACAAATTGTAAATTGGATACCTAAAAGAAGACGTAGAAGAGGTAGACCTGGTTTAACCTGGAAGACATATATACATGAAGTAATGGAGGAGAAAGGATTGGAAGAGGGTCAATGGGAGGACCGAGAATTATGGAAATCGAAAACTGCAAACTCTAAGGGGTAGAAACCGTCGAAGAAGAAGAAGACGATAACTAAACAAAATATATGGATAATAAGACTGCAGTAAAAGGGGAGCAGAATACTATAACAGTATTTCATTGAAATTATTGATAACATACTAATAAAATTTGGAATATTATAACTAGTGATGATGATTAAATGCAGTGATAAAACGATTAAATTCAATGAAGAAATTGAGGCACCGGGAGCAGTGGACACGGATGACTTGGGGTCAAGGGTCGAAAAAGAATATAATGTTTACGTGCGCGTTAACCACTAAAGTCATTAGCTCCGTAAATATAGTACATGTTGTATAAATGGAAGCGGCGGCATCCACTTTTGGAACGTGAGATTCCGCGCTGACTTACATGGTGGCTTGCTGGATTTTCTTAGCTAGGTATCTTCCAGCGCTTCTGATAGGATAAGCCTTTAGCTCGTGACTGGTCTCCCGATTTGTGCGTTTGGGATTGCTTGTGAGTATGTATGTCAATAAGAAGAGAGGAGGAGCAAGGTGAGAAAGGAAAGATCGCGCGCAGTTCGTAGCTCGTTTGTTGGGGGGTAACTACTACTCTGGCATTCGCCTAGTATTGATCAGAGAATGCAATCAGAGTAGCCGAGGCCGCTAGAGTTCTCCTCCACCCGGTGGAGGATGGGGGGATGGGGGGGGGCGTGGTCGAGGAAACAACGAGCGAGCCGGCAGTGCTCCTCAGGAGCCCGCGACGCGTTGCGCAAGTTTGCATTACGCGGAGGTTCTTTTCAGGCCGCGAAGTGACAAATTTCATAAAGCGAGTTTCGCGCACCGCCGACTTCTATACCGCGCGCAATTTCATTCCGAGAGGGCGCTGGCGACGGGGCGACAATGTTGGCCCAGGGGGAGGGGCGCGGCGCACAAGCATCGGATGGCAAGAAGAGGGTGATTTCGGGAGAGAATAGTGATTACGGAAACTGTCAGTGGGGTAAGGACTTGTGTAAGGCAGGTTCGTTTCGCCACGTACACAATTTTGCTTTATGAATAAGATGGAGAATATTTAAAACCCCGCCACTTATTTCCCCAATTAGATACCTCTGAATTTTGGTTGAAGTGGAAAGTGCTAGTGAGACCCACGACGACAATTTGTAAGATGAAAAATGATGAACATGAAAATGCTTCAATGTACAGAAATGAAATTGCCTTGTGAGAGATATGGCTTTGTTGCCGATAGATTTTTACATAAATGAGTAATTAAACTCTTTGATCTATGAACTAAAGGGAAGTCGGAATCTATAGCTATGTTTGTGGGTTATTGAAGAGGTTGTGAACCCTAAGAGCGTAGAGTTGCTGAGATATCATTGGAAACACCACAAAGAGACATAGATTGCACATTACCTTAGCCTTAATATTTTCCCAAAAAGGTGAAAATGTACGTAAATACTGAAAAAGGAATAAGCTAATCCGTTTGATATGGGATTTTAGAAAAAGATTGCGCCAAAAAGTTTAAAGTTTTGAAATTTAAAAAAAAAATCTTGCTGAGTTTTCCAAATTAAAAATAGCTGCAATTTTTTTGGTTAAATATCAATACTAAAAATTGAATTCCTTCTTTTCATAATTGAAGATGTTTTCTCAAGTGTAACACAATTCACCATGTTGAGTCAGCTCAGAGCCAGAATTGCCACTGTCTCTGTAGTGTCTCTGACCGGTATGTCTGAGGTTTCGAGCCAAGACGATGGCGGGTTTTCGACACCACCTATTTTCTAGGTTGAATATGACGCTATCTAGACGAGAATTCTAGCGGTCGGCTACTCTGATCAATGATTTTCCTTGTGTTTTTTTAGGAATACGAGGCAAATGCCAGATCAGTACGCTAAGAAAAGGTCCTCCGACCGCAAGTGATCTTTTCTTCCTCTTCCTTGTCCTACACTCCCCGTATATACACAGACACTTAAATGCACTCCATTGCCAGACATGTCGAGAGACCGTTTGGGAGCTTGGAGTATGTTCCGAGTAGGGCTGTGTCTCGCTGGCGAAAGAAGCAATTCCCCCGCAAACGGACGTACACGTCGGCGCCGGATCCCACCTTCCAGCGTGGAATGCACATCGCCACCTCCTGCGACAAGCATACACTGCACAAATGGGATTATAGGCCTTAGCACATGGCGTGTGAAAAATCATCAACCAATCTTGTTGCAAAATCACTCATGTAGCTACTTAAATATCTCGAATATCATGCCGCCTCGGTACCGGGCAGCACAACAATTGTGTCAAATCGGGGTCTATGATTAGGTTCGCTGCTAACGAAGAAAACAATCATTATGATAATTTAATATTTATTCAAATCAAAATATTTTCTCCGAAAATATTAGTTATTGATTTTGATCTAATTGGTATTTTCTAGTTAAGTCAGAAATTGAAAGATATCTGTGCAAACTTCTGCAGTGTCTGAAGTATCTATTGTTTTGCTAGTTACTCAGAAACGTGATAAAATCCATTAATAATAAAACAGTTTCGATTTTTAAAAACAATATATATACTGCGCTCACAGTTAATTTCCATTCTGAGTGCGTCGACACATCTGACGTCATGTGGGAGAAAGACAGTAAGTCAAGGAGTCATAGATACGTCATTGACTTACCGTCGATTGCTTCTTCTCATGAGAAGTAATAGACTTACTCCACAATAAAAATAACAAATTAATTACAACACTCCCGTCTTACAGATTCCTAAGTTACATTCAATTCTTATTAACTTCTCCTCATACCATGAAGTTTTCGCTGCGAATATATTTAGAAAATCTGCATAAAAAGCGCATTCTGTGGAACCGAGAGACTCTCGATCTAATCTTCACGGCCTAATGAGGTTCTGCTTGTTCTGCTTCAGCGTCTTCTAACACGAAACTCCGGTGCTAGACTGAAACAAATGACAATATAACCTGCTACGTTACAATTCACATCTTGCGTTATAGAACACCAACATTTTTGTATTCTAGGTTTGTAAACACCTTTTGTACTTTATATCTACTTTACTATGTTAATGGAGTATTTGAGAATACCGTTCTTGTTAAAATATCTCATTTATTGTAGTGTTATAAGAGAGTATTTTGTTTGTTGTTCTCTAGCAGCGTGCGTGTAATGTTCTGAACCCGAAATATCCGAAGAGAACTCTTTAGATAATTCAGATTATGTGTTTTATCGGCAACGCTGACCTTGTAGAAAACATGTCACAACCAGAAACAATAAATATGTCTTCCAAGCCGAAAGTTGAGGTATACAGTGATATTATTGTATTATATTAACGACAGTAAATATGAATTACTCATGTTAAAAATTCATTGCGAGTGAGTAGAAACTGTGAAAAAAATTAATATTTTTTTATTATCGATCAGAACATGACAATAAACGAAGTATGACAATTATTGTTACAAATTTATTCTAAATATCAAACAGTAGCATCTTAACATCTGCTCTTTTTCAGATAATTGTACATTCACTGGAGGTTCTTTATAAGTATTTTTGCTTTATAGCCGATGAACTCCATAAAATATACTATATATATCTCTCTACCTCTTGATCATCCTTTGTTTATTGCTAAAGGTATGTTTGTTTGCAGGAACTGTATTCAAAATTCTCTCATCTCTATTTGAATCTAACAACTCTTTTTCCGTGTGCTCACGGCAGTAAATCCCTTTTATGATACTGTAACATTTGCATGTAATTTGTTTTGTTGCCTAATGATTTAACGAGGGTTTGTAAAAAATAATTGATATAACTCACGAATTTTCGGGTCAAAGAAATAAAATAATATTTCATGAAAGTGCCCAATGAGGTGGATTTTTCTCATGGCCTGGATTTTTCTTTTGCCATTTAACTTCTAAACACGATGAGCACTTTTATAGAACCAATTTCGTTTTTTTCAATTTACAAATTACCGTAGCAAAATCTACGTTTTACAGTTTAAACACTTTATTTATCTCGGAATTTGCTTGTAGGTGCATGCAACAACCTACAGTTATAAAAAAATATTTTTTTCAGTGATTCGAGTATAAAAGCAAATTGCAGCATTATAATTGAGCTAATTCACTATGAATCATGATGGTGAATTTTATATAGTATGATCGTGAGCATGTTCTCGAAATTGTCTGAGTTTGTCCTTGCGTTGAATTTAATTTACTGGAGTGACATTTATTGGGAAATAAAACAAACACTCTTAGATTGAGGGAGGAAGCGTAATAATTTGTAAGCGTATTCTTCTTGTGTACTTTGATCCCTTACACTGGCTGTACATTGCTGATAGATATTATAATAGTTATTTATAATACGAGTGGTGAAAGTGACATTTTATTTTACGAGTAAAAATGTTGCGACACGAGGCTGATTGGAAGATATCATGAAAAACCCGCTTTTACTAGTGGCCGTCTAAAATAAAATTTTGTTAAATAATAGTTATGTCTATTGGCTTGTTTTTCATTTACTCAATGAAGATGAATTTCTTTCTCTGAAACGTGAACTGCCTAAATAGTCATTTCAGCAAAAACTGATTCTGCGTAGTGGTTAATACAATGGGTATTGCTTCTTTTAGAATAATGTAAAGCAGTTTCTTTTTATTTTCATTTCTGTGCATTCTTGTAATCATTCTACTACACATAACTACACATACTAAAAATAATTTTACGTATGTATCTATGCAATACTGAACTCTTAAAGAACTTGTATATGGATATTATTCGTTGCAAGCTCGATTGCAATCCAGCACAAAAAATTACATTTGTAAGATATATGCAAATAGAAATTAGTTTGAAATTACGGTAATGTAAAATTTCTAAGAGGAATTAAATGATATTTAATACTCAAAATATGAAGACATTGCGCGTGAATTTATTACTGCGTTCCTCCTTCCTTGATATTTATTTTATTTTCCTTCACAAAGTTATTCCGTATTGTTATTTATACCTATCCTCTTTAGTGGTCTTCTTTCCACTTTGCTCAATGACGTTTTTTAAAAGCTCTTTTTGTTTGATTTCTCGTATTCCATATCTCAGCATACAGTTCCTGCTTATTTCGCTTTCAAGCCATTGTCTATTGCGCGACTTACCATCTATTCGTCATCATGTTTAAGACATCTCCACTGTAGAGGCATGGAGCGTTAATGTTCTATGACAGAGGCAACGCCGACCTGGCGATGTCTTGTGGAGGGGTGTGGGCGGTTGCAGGCGGTGCCTTGAGGAGCGCGTCGTCGCGAGTTGAAAGGGGGCGTGGCGGGGAAGGAATGCGGAAGCCTTGGCAGAAAGCTACCGACGCGGAGGGAAGGAGCGGAGACTCGGGGATACTAATGTCTACACCGGGGATGGAGGCGTAGGAAGTAGGTGGCTGAGGACATATTGTGAACAGAAACAACACCAAACACAGTGGCGGTGGCACCCATCTGCTGCGAAAGTAATGGTCACGTGGGATAGAATCGATAGCGTAAGTAGTAAATCGGTTGCGGCGGAAAAGGAACAAGAAACTTATTAGTAGTGCCGGTGAGTGGAGCCGAGATGCCGAGAGCGAACAGTTGCTGGTGGTCAGGTGACGGGCGACGGGACGAGCGGACGTGTGCGTCGAGGAACGCACTGTGCTAATGGCATTGGGGGCGAGCAACACACCACTGTGTGAGAGATCTAAAAGCTGAAAGAAAATATTGTTCATCAACAAATATGAGACTAAATCAACAGACACGTAATTAAAAGTATTACATTTTATAATAAGATTACTTTTGAAAACGATATTTTCGCACATTCTTGAACGGCAAAGGCAAAGGCATGTGTGATACGTACGTATGTGTAACTTTTGCAAACACACAAAACACGATATAAATAATCTTAACATTTAAACGCACAAGTACATAAATGAGACTTAATTTGAGAACAAATCCGAACACACAGATTAACTTGAAAACATTGAGAAGAATGATTTTCGTACATTTCAACAACAAATTTGGTCGCGTACATTAGCCTATGCTCTTGTCTATGAAAATAAATTGAAACCAACTGCAATTTAATGTTACTGATTTTCAAAATACATTTTTAAGATAAAAAGTAATTTTGACTATAATAGAAAATCAAAGGCAAAATTCTTTCTGAAAATGTGCTATGTACAAGAAGCACATTGTTATAAATGAAACGTGATAAGATCCTTGTTAGTTCAGCTTTAGTAAAGCTACCAGTGTGGTTTTAGCGTTTTTGACGTGAAACATTTCGGGCTGTGGTCCCGCAGTTGGGCAGGTGAAATTCGCGCTCGGCGCTGCGCCGCGCGCAGTGCGGGGACAAGGGCTGTGCAGAGCGCGGCGTCGCCGACAAGTGGGTGGCGAGGACTGTTTAGGCGACATGTAGACGACGCCGTCGCCGTCTCAGGCAGGAAAGATAACGGGACCGAGGCAGTGGCTTGCGAGGGGTTGGCGCGGAGCGGGACTGGGGACAGGAGGGGACGGGGCGGGGCGGGACGGGTGGGACGACGCGGCATCTGAGCGACGCTCCGGCGTCGCGTTCCCCGCGCCGGCGCCGGCGCCGGCGTCGGCGTCGGCACCTTTGATGTTGCAGCCAGCGTTCCTGCGACGCACGAAAAACCGCGCCTCTGCGCGCGGGAGCCCCGGTGCTGCCTGCGTGGGACGGGCGGCGCTCGCCTGCCTGGCTTCAGCACAGACGCCTCGTGCAAACACGGTCTCTGCCGCGTACGCCGTTGAGGGGAAAGGGAGTTCATAGAGTCTATACCATATCTTTTAGGAATGGCATGAAAATGAATGTTTTATAAATGTCAGGGTGTTTTCGAATACCCCAATATTTACTCCCTTTTTGATTTTTTTCTTGTATATTTGCGTTGTCGAATGAATGATGGAAATTTGTATTGCTGCAGGTAAGGCTACTGCTTCACAAATTTAAGTTCGTGAAACATCTCTCATTCATTGGTTTTATGTAATTTTACGAGTATTTGTATAAGAACTAATATAAAACATTACGGTGTTTCTCATTTTTATTGAAAGTTCAGTAGTTAAGAAGAGATGTATGTGAAGACGTATTAATTATAAATTATTGAAACCTTTTATTCTTAAATCTTTGCTCTGAATTATAATGAAACAACTTCGTGTTCAGTAAAATGAAATACAACAATAATTTCACATCAATTTGTACTTTCAGTAGAAAACAATTTTTCATGAGGTAAGCTTACTGATTTAACATTACATTGACGTGAGAGTAGTAACTCCTTTTTATCTGTTGTTGGATATCTGTACAAGATTGCTTTGTTTGGAAATTTATTATATTAATGTCTAATAAAACCTCCGTGTGATTTATATTACTAGCTTTTATGTCCATAAATTTGTGTACTGATTTAAGAATTTGCTTCGTGGCATTTTACAGTTTTTTTCTTATCGCTGAGTGATAATTGCATGTCATATTTCAAAGAATTCTAAATGGACATTGGAAACGCAACGGTAGCGGCAATACAGAAAGTAGTCAGGTACAATCCGAACCGACGCTAATGGAAATAGCAGGTGCATTATTAAAACAGTAATCTCTGCGAATGTCAAGAGGGCAAGCACTCTATCCTATAGAGACTGACAATGGGAGTTAAAGCTATATAATGTTAATGCTTGTTGATTCGTTCACACACAAAGTTTCAATGTGTTCGTTTCATATGAAGAATTATTAACAACTAGCAAATTGCACTGTGTTGCTTTTAATATTGCTGTTCGCCCTCCATATTCTAGCATTAGTGTTGAACTAATTTGATAATGCGTATCCTATAAACATAATTAATCAGAATTACATAAAGCGTACAATGATACCCTAAAATAGAATTTCTGTAAATAGCAAAAATTCACCGCAGATAGTAAACTAGTTTAAGCTAAATTTGTTCACAAGTTGGGAAATCAGTTTAAAAACAAAAATCTTGATAAATACTCATCTTTGCAGCCATTTCTTCGCATTTCTTAATTACGTGATAATATTCTACTACTGGTTTGTACAATGTATCTCCTCTAGAGAAGAGATAAGAAAGCGAAACTTCCTCCCTGGACGTAAAAAAATGGCGCGCTTCTACCGCACGCCGGATTCTTGAAACACTGGATAAATAACGAGATCCCATTTCCACCGGAGGGTGACATTTTTCTCTCTTGGAAAGCAGCCACAGAAATAGTGCAGTGACACGGAAGACTTTCCTTACAACAAATCCAGGTCTCTGGCGGCGGGGGCCGTGGTTTCCCGTACGCCGCAGGGGATACCACACATCACTCGACGGAATCTCCGCTCCCCCCTCCGCCTCCGCCCCCGCGCCCACCCTTCCATCGCCCCGCCCCTTCCCATACCCCTCTCCGCTCGGCCCTCCCCGCCCCGTCACCGACACCTCCCCCATCAATGCCCCCGTCTTCGACACCGTTCCTCCCTCACCAACGCCCGCAGTGCCATCGCCTCTTCCTTCTTTTCGCGATTTCCACTGCCTCACCTACATCCCCCGCTCCCGTCATCTCCTCGTCTCCATTCCCACGAGCCTCCACCGTTTCTGCCGCTGCCTTCTACGCTCTCGACCGCCTCAAACATAGCCCCTAAATCCTTCTCCACATCGTCACCTTCCTCACACAACCTCCGTCCCCGCTGTCGCCGCCGCCTCCTCCTCCGCGCCCCGTGCGATCCCCGCTCCCCATGCGAAGAGACACGCGTGCGTGATGACGATTCCCGCGGGCGGCCGCCGTGGCGCCACGTGCTGTGGCGTGCCGCGCTGCATGGAATAAAGAAGCGGAACCCTCCCACAACTCTTTGCGCTCCCTGCGCGTTTTCCTTTGTGCCACGTCAAGGAGTTTCTCTTCGGGGAGCCCATGTGCGTCAGGTAGACTCATGTGAAGAAGCGAGGGAGAAAATAATTGGGAAAGGTGATGCGGCCGGATGAGCTTAACACAAGCTTCTCGTTTTCGCCTCCTTTCTCAAACAGACGCTTTCACTCTCTTCGAAAAGGAATAGCATGCCACCTTCAGAGGGGACATTTCTCTTTGCTATTTTTGGAATTACAATAACTAAATTATTTTAGGGTTAAATCATTCTGGTTCGGCCATTTTACAATTTAATTTTTTTTTTCTACAGAGTATAATGTTTTCTCATTGTAGTAATAAAGCAATTAAGCTCACAACTTTCATTCAATCTGATTCTCCTGATTTCTCTAACTACTCAACAGAAATAAAATCAAAGAAACTTGCGATCACAGACGAACTAATGAGAAAAAACTGAAGTGAAATAAAGTAATATAAAATGCTTCAAGAAAAATAGAAAGAACATTCGTATTTTTTTCAAAATGCGACTTACATGTATTAATTTTATACGATTCAAAGACACTCCATCAAAGACAGCTGTCTTCTGTTTTTTGCCTGATTTTATGTCTTAAATTTTAAGAATATCTCTGTCATGATGCATTAATTTTTGAACTTACACCAGCTATAAAGCAATATAGAAATATCTTCTCATGGTAATGTTAATAAACAGGAATGCATCACAAAGTGAGCAAATGGGTGTCATACTCGGCTTTCTTCTGTGTCTCAATTGTGGAAATTGATTTTTGTTAAATTAGTAAGCAGCGCTGCAATAAAATAATTATGCCACGCTTTCTTTTCCCATTTTTTTTAAATGCTGATCGGGTGATATCTGTTAGGTTCACATATCGGATTTGAAGAGAGAAAATGAGTCATTTTTGAAGATAGATTGAATTTTTAGCCATTTGAAGCGATATCTGGAAATGTAGTACATCTACCAAGTAGAGCTTATCTTATTATTAGACTAATTTTATATATTGGTTGTGTTTGTTTCACGGCCTCTAGGATGGATCATGGGCAGCGTACTCGCCCTTGAGGCGGGTCTTCCCTTTCTGGACGGCCTCCCCTCTCAGCGTGACTTTTCCGCGGCGCGCGTAACCTTCTATTCTACTCGATTCTTTCAAAAGAAACTCATCAGCATAAATGTTAGTTTCCTTTGTATCGAATCAATAATTTCATTGTTTGAAAATTACTCAAAATAATCTACAGGCTTTGCATTGACAGGAAGAAGCATGGTTTGAGAACCTTCAGAAATTGTAGACGGAAATGCCTGCAGTTTAGATGTTCCATATATTTCTCTCCACTCAGAATCACTTTCGTTTTCTTCATCAGTCAGAATCACTAGTCTTCTCAGAATCACTAGAATTAATAATGAAATTATCTACTTCACTTTCATCACTATCACACTCTAACAATAGCTCTTCAATTTTATAATCTTGTAGGGAACACATCACCACAGAAGGCAAACAACTCAAAATTCCACGTGCACTTCAACAAACACATTTATGGCTACAAAATGAGACTACCACGATGTCAACACACCAGCATAGAGATAAGGGAGTGTGTTGTAGCCCTATCTAATGATGCAAGCCCGAACTTCGTCCATTTCTTTGGAAATTGCATCAGAAAACAGTGGATGACAAGAATGGCTCTTTCTTCTTGTAGCTTTCTTTTAAAATCGCCCCAGTTTATGTAGCTGACGAAGGAAATAGCCCAGGAAGGCGGAGTTTGCTAATGACGGTTACGTACGTTACTTTCGTTAATACGTTACATACGTATTTGTTAATGTATTACATACGTTAATGTTCGCCACATCTCATTCTTGCATTTGGGGATCACCGTTAGCTGACTGGCAAAGCCGGACTGTCGATCCAAAATGCCAAATACACAGAAACAAATTCTTTGTGTACTTAACGTTGAATTTTTAAAGTTACTGGTATGTTTCTAAAAATATTTATTAGTATTTATTCATATTTTCAGGCACATAGTAGTTATTTTTTAGGCACATGCCATATATATTAAATATATTATATTTTATCATCAATTGGGTGGTAAAATTACTTTTAACATGTGAATTGATTGGTATTTTCTTATTTGTTTCAGGTGAGAATGCACATTTTAGGTATACTACTAAATGTTATGACTACGTGGTGAGTACGAGCATGGTTATTTTTGTGTGCTTATTGCATCATTTGGTTACCTTTGTGAAGCTAGGTATATTTTTTATTAAATGTTGGTCTCAATAAGAATTTTTATTGCGATTACTTATAGCATCTTAAATACTTAGCCTCCATATGAATTTCACCTAAGAGAATGAAATATTAGCTTTATGAGAAAAAATATTGTACCGAGTTCTCTGATTTTGCTTACAATTTGCATGCTGTAGACGTATGCATTACAACATTCAATAAGTAACTCTAAAGGTTGAGAAAATTACTGTAAAAGTCGGTAAATGGAAAACTTTCCAACGTGCAATATTTTTCAACCTTTGGAAACCAGTAGCAAACTTTTTCTACAAATTCATATTAATCATAGAGCATCGGCAAGTGATTTAATTTTGTATAGATGAAATATTATAATAACAATCAATAACAATACAATACTGCGAGAAATACAAGAAATATGTGAAATCAGTGTTTACATTGCAGAAGTGTAGTAAAATGGGAATAAAATTAGAGAGCTGCGTACTAAATCTGGCAATTATTTAGAAGACGAGAGAACAGATTAAGAAAGTGGGTGTTCCAATACTTTTTTCTTTTCTACATGTATCTTGAGACTATTATAAATTAGATGGAAAATAATCATCAGTTTACAAAATATTAAACCTTTCTTTAAAATGCAATAAAAAAATTGAACGTGTGTATTTTGAAAAAAGAAAAGTATCGACTGGTCAAGAAAATTCTGTCATATAAATTGTGAAGTAAATAGGCTAAAATAATCATAGAAAAGTTCATAAAATTGAATGGATTCTAAGGAAGTGCCTAAATGACAAAAGAGTACAAAGAACAGTTAATGTAAGAACGAAGGTAGACATAAAGATCGCAGCAGTGCTCATCAAATACCTCATAAAAAAGTAAAGACATCGTCCGAGGGAAAAGACGAAAAGGAATTTGTCAAAAAAAAGCGAAAGGATCCGCGAGAAAGAAAGAAAGAAGAAGAAAAAAGCGCACGCAAGCCAGCGAAACGAGCCAAGCCGCGGAGAGACGGAGCGAAGGGAAGACGTCGAGAAGTGAAGGGGCAGCGTTACGAGCAGCGGCGAGGGCAGGGGCGGGGGGCGCGCGTGGGGCTTAGGGCTGGAGAGGGCTCCGAGCGCGATGAGCGGGCTCCAGCGCCGAGAGAGCTCGAGAGCGGCTCTCGGACGCGAGCGGCGTAGCCCCGGGCGGGGGTGGGGGCGGGGAAATATCGACTCCGCGCGACGCCGATACCTCGCGGCCGCGCCGACCGCACCGCGCCGTCCCGCGCCGCGCTGCCCGCCTCCGAATTCCCAGTTGTAAAATGGAAAGCGAGGCGACCCGGCGACGGCGCGGGTCAGACCTTCTTTTATTCAGGAGACCCCGCGCGCGCGCGCCCCGCCCCTCCCCTCCCCTCTCCTCCCCTCCGCCTCTCCGCGACGGAGTAGGCCTCGCATTATCATATTCGACCGCAGGCGCGCGCGAGGGTGGCAGAGGCGACGGGGGTGCGCCCCCCCCGCCCCGAAGGCAGACTCTCGCAGGGTTTACAACCCCTATTGGAGAACCATTCCGCTATTAGTCGAAGGGGTCGGGTGAATATTATAGTGATATCCCCCGCGCGACCGCGAAGACCCTTCGCTAATCACTGCGATTTCCGAAAACGTGTAAGAGAGGTGTCCTCCCTGCCTTCGCCGAGAAGGCCACCCGAAGGCCCCGGGTGCGGGGACTTCGTTATAGGTGCTCGTTGAAATTCTGCGTCCCGACGTTTCGGCTTTCGGGGTAATTAATGAGAGATGACGATGTGCCGAGGAGTCCGGGTCTCCGGAGACGCCGCGCAGGCGGGGTCGGAGCGCGTATGAGGAGCGCTGTTTGGCGTCGCGGCGCTGCGAGCGCTGCCTTTGTGAGCGAGGGCGTCTCCGGGGAGGGCGCAACTGCTTCCTGCGAGGGCTGGGGCGGGGTGGGGGTGGGGCGGGGAGGCAGCGTAGCGAGCGGCGTCGTGGGATGCGACGCGACGCGAGGCGTTGGTGCGTAGGCCATGACTCCGAATTCGCCCCCCCTCCCCAATGCATCTGATTCAGCTCGCTATTCGCACTGAGCGTTGGTCTTTCGTAGAAATTCGAAAATGCGTTCCAGTGATAATTATGTGAAGAAATGAAATTTTTCTGATTCCGCTTACGAGCTTTGTGGTGTAACTGCGCGATTTATAGTTTCGTGTCAACTCTGGGACGATGCCATATTGACGAAGTTCAGAGAATAGAACATAGCCCGTAAATCTGTAAGAATATGACGGTCTTTGATTATTGCCAACTATACATTTCTCGGTATGCGTCAAATAATGTGTAATCATTGAGGTCGTATGCGTCAATTTTCTCATTATACTTAGTATTTGGGTTGGTTATTCTTTGATACTATAAAAGCATTACTGCCGACGTTCATTTAAACATTTTTATTTCATGATAATTTTTTTCTCTCCAAGCCCCTTGAGGGACGTTGAGCTCTTTGCGCTTTCGGAGTAATCCTCCGTTAATATCAGCGCGGGTGCAATTTCCATTAATGTTTTAATATGTCATATCCGTCAGGTCTCGTCGCAGTCAGTTGTCAAGAGAACCGCCAGGTAGAATCTTCACGTGCGCGCCTCCTACTACGCGCCCCTGCGTCACTACCTAGCATTCAGAATAGGGAAGGAATTAGGATTGGGGTAGGGTTTAGGGCACTTCAGGGGGTTCGACTAGCTCTTGTGAAGCAGCCTGACTGCTTTTCGTGGAACAAATGACACACGAGATTGCACGGGATTCGATTAGAATCGAACCCGGGCCTCCGTGAATTTCGAGCGACTTCGTTCTGAGCCACCAGATGACCAGTATTAATTTTCAGAAATAAGTTTGATTTATTCAGAGAATATAATATATGTTATAGAAGGAAAATATATAAATGTTAAAGGGGGCAGAAAACATTATTTGTACTATTTCAAATCATTGATCAATATTTCTTTCCTCTCATATATTTACAAAAAATAAATTTCATACGAATGCAAAAGGAACTTTAGATTTTCTTTCTCCAATATTTTTCTACATGAATTAATTATAAATATGCCTATTCTTTCTTGCACATTTAATAGTGCGTAGCACAGTACTAAAGTTTCCTATTGTAATGTGTATTAATAGTGTAATTTAATGCTTGTAACAATCGGTAAAATGGGTAAACATTAATAATAAATTTAATTTTTGAATTTTCCATTATTTCTATAGCGTCTGTTTTTTCAATATCATGCTCATTTCAAGTGATCCTGATTGTTTCTTAAATAATTTGAAACTTTGTACGTTTGTAAGAAACTGAATTTTTTATTTCTATTACTATACTTCTATTACTTATATTTTTGGAGAATTCTGCCGCTGCTTTACATTTTAAAGGCAAACGTTTCAAATCACAACCTGTTCTCTGACTCCCCGTTTGAGGAATAAGGCAGAAGATACGAGGCGCTAAATTTATATTTCAGTTTGCATTGTATCCGAGTTCTGAGCTATTTTAATGAGCAAACTAAGGCGTATCGCATAAAGTAATGCGAAAGTTGCTCCTTGCCTGTGACGGAGATAAATACTGAGAGAGAGAAAAGTGGGGAACAGTGAGATTAAAGATACACAAGGCATTACTGCGAGAGGATAGGAACATATTAGACATTAGAAACTGTGGAATGAAAGAGAAACAAGCATAATAACCAGAATAAGTAACTACCTCGCCTTTCATTTCTCCCATGTTAGAAGCCATTTTTTGTTGAGCGTAATTTGGAATTTATTTGACTTTCGGATACTTGATAATTACTAATGGTAATGACTGATTTTGCTATTTGCGATTGCTGTTTGACTCAAATACAAAAGATATTTTTTCTGAAACAAGGATCATAGAGTGACGCATAAAAACTAATAAAATTGAATATGAACATACAATAATATTGACAATGCAACACTTACTGAAAAGTTTGTGTAATCTTATGTTACATATTTCAATTAAGGTTTCTTTTAGAAGTTTATATCTACTTTTTGTCACACATTGTTATCTACAGTATATATTTAAAATATAAGGATTTCATCTAAAAGGTTTGAAGTTTGTTATTTGAGGTCAGCGAAATACCGTGACTTTTGTTCTTTAAATGAATGGTAGTGAGGACTAGCTGTCTTATCACTTGTTCTTATTGACACGATTTACAGTAGAAAAACAATTTTTAATTATTTTATTATTAATAGAATTAACGCATGCCTGTCATTTTAAGATCAACTACATTACAGAAAGTTGGTTTTGGTCATGTTTTTGTGCAAGGTTTAGTCTATTTATCAAAAGCACGTTTCTTTCCGTAGTTTATTGTAACATACATACGTAATTACTTGTATACAACAATCATTTAAACTACATTCTAAGAAACGTGTGTAATAAATGTCACTACCCCGTACAGTATTGTTCCAAAATGTGTTCTCTTCCTCCATCTCCTTAGTATTGAAAAATAAAGCATTGAAAGGTACGAAACAATATACTGGAACGTTTCAATTTTCCTTAAAGTATGTTTAACTGTTGTGTGATGTAATGGAATGGGGTCAGCTGTAACATTGTCACGACTGTACGCGGAGTAAAAGATAAGTAGTGGCTTTGAACTTCTTGACAGCCTGTAACATATTTCCGTTGGTAAGCGAGAAGTATGAATTACAAACATTCATCAGAGCAGAACAGCGCTTTTACTTTCTTAGAGCGAATTTAGACGACACCACAAAAACTTCTTGTTTTATTTTGATTACTGGATTTGAACCTTTATTTTCGGATTGGTCAAGCACTTCTCATTACATTTCCTTTTCTACTCTCATTTTGTTAGGCAATCTAATTTAATGTGAATTTATATCTTCCAACTTCTTGTTTCTTTGCTTTAAATGACTACAACCGTTACAAGTATACTTGTACCGAAACTTTGAATTACTTTAGAACGTTTATCTCTCATCGGCAAAGCCCCTGCGACATCCGAGCAACGCGCATCGCACAAACTAATGTTCTTAATTCTTCCGCTCAAAGTTCCCGCTTGGAGCGCTGACAACGCTGACTCGCCCTGCGAGGGGGGGGGGGAGCAGAAAGGCGGAGGAGGCGCGAAACATCCTTCGGGAGAAGGAGGCGGGGAAGGAGGCGGGGAAGGAGGCGGGGGAGGAGGCGGGGAAGGAGGCGGGGAAGGAGGTCGAGACGATGAGGACGGAAGCGATGGCTGGGAGGAAAGTGATGGTAGGGACGGAGACGATGTCAGAGAAGGAGGCGATGGCTTAGGAGGGATTGAAGACGTTGGCGGGGACGAAAGCCATGGCGGGGACGGAGGCAATGGCGAGGACGGAGATTATGGCGGATGCAATGGCGGGGATGAAGGCGGTGGCGGGCAACGAAACGATGGTGATAGTGAAGGTGATAACGGTAGCATGATGGCGGCAGGGGCGGAGGTGCTAGAAAGAAGGTGATGGCAGAAACAATGGCTGGGACTGGCGGAGACGAGTGCGGAGGCAGGGGTGAAATTGGGGGCGCAAGGAACCGGGCGGTGTGGCGGGCGGAACCGGGAGCTTAATGACTTACAAACGCTATCAGAGTGGGGCAGAACGGGTGCGGCGGCCCTCATTTGCATGGCGCGAGCGCTGCATTTGCATGGCGCGAGCCGAGCACCTCCCCCCCCCCCCCCCGGTTGCCGCTCGCGCAGCCTTTCTCCGCCGCTACTGCCAGCAGCCGTATGCATTGCTCCTCGCAGGTGCCAGCCGTCCCCCGCCGCTTCCCATCGCCACGGCCGAAAGTAATTGCAACATCCTTCTATTGTTCCCAATTCCTTTTCCTTCTTTGTCGAACATCTACAACATTATCTGTTGTTTCCATCAGTGTTGTCGCACTCAGCGGCTTTTCTCATTTGACGTGTTTAGTCATGTTTGGACAGTAATGAAAAATTAATGTCGTCCCCAGAAATTTCAGTAATATGTTCCCAATGCCAATGAAATGGACGACGTATGCGAGTAGAATGTTGGGACAACAAAGCTTTTGAAGTAATTAACTCAGCTGCAGGTCAGGGGTGACGGCTGAACTGTAGCGACTGTACCAGCATCCGAAGTCGTAACAGTTTTAGTGAATGTAGTGTTGGGAGTGACCACGAAGGTTATAGCGATGATATCATTTGCGATGACTATTGTACGCACTAGCGAATATTACAGCCGTAATAATACTTTGGCAGTAGTAGCTCAGGAGCGGCACTAAAGGCTGGTGACGAAGGCGACAGCGGTGTTTTCCGCAGTGGCGACGCAAGGCGGTAATGGGCCTTGCTGCCGGCAGAGGGGCATTGAAGGCTTCCTCGCAGGTGGCGATGTGGTGGGAAGGCGATTGGTGATCGCTGGTGACCCTGCCATCTCGATCACACCCTCCCCCGCCTCCTCCTCCTCCTCCTCCTCCTCCTCCTCCTCCTCCTCCTCCTCCTCCTCCTCCTCCTCGACTTCCTTGCCGCCTCCTGTGGCCTCCGCGCCCTGAAACGCTTCGCGTGTCCGCCGGCCGCAGCACCTCGCCCTCGCCCTCGTCCTCGCCCTCGCCCACGCCCTCACACAGAGCGGGCGACAGGTGCTTCTGCGAAGGCTCTAATTACGCAAACAGCCGCGGCGCTCCGGGCACGCGAGAGCGCGCCATCCGCCCACACGCACATCGACTTGCGCCTCTGCCTCCACCTCCGCCATCGCCTTCGTCCCCCGCTCCCTCCGCCACGGACTGCGCCTTTCTCCACCTTCGCCTTCGCCTCCGCGTTTGCTTCCACGCCTGCGTCCGCCTCCACAACCCCCCTCGCCTTCGCAAACACATTCGCGCTTTGCTCCGCGTCCACTTGGCCTATTTGTTCTTCTCCTTCCCCTCCTCCTTCCCCTCCTTCTCCTACCCCTCCTTCTCCTTCCCCTCCTTCTCCTTCCCCTCCTTCCCCTCCTTCTCCTTCCCCTCCTTCTCCTTCCCCTCCTTCTCCTTCCCCTCCTTCTCCTTCCCTTCCTTCTCCTTCCCTTCCTTCTCCTTCCTTTCCTTTTCCTTCCCCTCCTTCATCTTTCTCTTCGCCTCCGCCGCTGCCCCCGACAAGGGCGTTGCCACTGCCTCCGTCTTCGTCTTCAAGACGGCCCGCTTCTTTGTATTTTTGCCTGACACTATAACGCTATACTTATCTCGAGTAAAGATTAGATTCCTATGTAACTGCGTCTTTTCTTTGCTAATTTGAAGTTGGATGAAACCTTACAAAAAGAAGGAATCTTGAAACGGACGATAGTTTAGTACTTGTATTTTGCTCGAAATTGCACGTTTTGGGTAATGCTGGCTGAAAATTGCACATTTTTTATTTGCACAATTGCACTGTTTTTGCATTTTTTTCATGTTTTCCCTGCAAGTTTTAGAGAATTTTACTGCCCGAAAATCCGGTCATTAATCAAGAGAAACCGCTCTTTACCAATTGTTTATAAACAAATGATTTTGAAAATCTCCTTCTGGTAAAATTTTATTCATTTTAATGAAGTAAAACAATTAATTTCAAAATGTATGGATTTAATTAATATAGTTCTTATAGTTATTCTTGTTTAAAATATAGTACTTTGCATTGAGTTTGCCTAAAAATCTTTTCTCTATATGATATTCTGGTATGTCATATCTTAAAAGTAAGTTAGTCTAAAGAAGACTATGTAAATTTCATATTTTGTGCTTAAAAGCTGAAGTAGTATTTTTTTCTAAATAACAAATAATTAAACGAGAAGTGAGGTAAAGTGAGTGTGAAGACGGAGAGTTAAGAGTGAATGTAAATATGAATAAATATAAATGATGACAGATGTTTTCATTTGCGAAATATTAGCGTATTACTCAAGAAATAGGATTGTTTGATTTGTATTAAACAAAGATATCTGGAACGACCTACTCTATTATGAAGAAGATTGCGTGGAATAAAGATAACCTATAATAAAGTTAGTGGCTTCCTCTTAAAATATTGCTAGGCTACAACGATGTTTCCTGTATTGATCGTAATATTGCATTCAAGAATCTAATTAAGTAAGAGATTCTTCTTCCACAGTAGTACGTAACTCTCTCTCCGCTCAGTTTCAAGATAAGGTCAAACGAACAACCTGAAAGTAAATATCGATTATATAATTTCCTTTTCGGAGGTTTTTATATATTTTTTATTGCAAATGCCATTTTATGATCGCCCAAGGCGGTCAATGAACCTACTAGAATATCAAATTCTACTTTAGTGAGCATGTTGATAGAAATAGAACCGGAGACGATCATTTCCGTGCATCCGGGTCCACCTAACAGCTCACGAACAGAACCTTCAATGTGAAAAAGGACAAATTCTCTTCATAGTCATGATATATTGAATAAAATTAAAGTAAGAAGTAATATATTTAGTTGTATATTTAGTTAAAATAATATTTTTGGAAAATTACGGTTTTTTTGTTTTGTCATATATTTGAGTGGTGATGTGATGTAACACTCGGTAAAATATATTTTACTACTATATTTGTAAGTATGTAGTAGTTGTATACTTTTAATGCATTTTATTGTAAAAAAAGAATAAGACACAAGAAAAAGTGTTTTTAGCTGTAAAAAGGATGTTATTAATTGGATATTGCTCTCAAGTAAACAGAATATACACCAACAACATATTTTTCTACAAATTCAATGAGTACTCTGTCCCACTTTATTTCTTTTGCAATGATTCACCTCCATTCTCATCGATGTTTGCATACTGTCTCTAGTATTCAAGGCTTCTCCGTATCTATCAGGTGTCCATTCCTACTTCTATTAATACTACCCAACCGTCCGCCATTCTCTCTGTTGACCAACAAGAAAATTCTCTTATTATGCTTTCAGCATTGAAGCTTTGCACCAAAATAACAGTGTTGAATTACAATAGTCATTAACCTACACGCGTCCAGCTCAGTCGAACAGCTCACTTGGCGCGCCCGGCCGCTGTGATTGTCTTGGACCGATGTGGTCTTCTGCTTGACGAGCCAGCCCGCCGGCAGGAGTGAGGAGGATTGGGCTCAGTCGCCTGGTCTAGGGGGAGGCGAGTGCCGAGCGGGCAACTGCAGCAGGCCACCGCGCGCAGTGGGAGCCTTGCGATTGAGGAGCCCTGATCTACACGCTCCTGAAAGTTTCGAAGCTGAATCAATGATCTGAAGTCCACCTGCTCTGATGCGTTGGTCAGCCAGTTTTTTCTTCGCCATCTTGCTTGTTCATTCCTAAACAACGGAGCAACATTCCTGAACAATTCCTAAGTACGGATTTTCTTGTGCCATTCCGAACTCCTTTGTTAATTTACACGTGTTAATGATATTTTCATAACTGCCGTACACTAACCAAGCACTCCCCCACTCATTCACAATATTATCGCTGACGTCCTGCTCTCAAACAATACCTTGCTCTGATATTTTCCTTTCCGCCGCCAGTGTTTGGAAGATCCGCCAATAGCTATAGCAGTGGTTAATGCTTGTCGGCGGCGAGGTCGCGGCTGCGTGGGTGAGGGGGGAGGGGGCGGGGCTGGGGTCCGACGCAGCCGCCGGGCGTAATCAACGGCGGGAGACTGCGCGTGTCGGGGGGCGGGGGGCGTCGCGACGGCGAGAAAGAGGGCGGCGGGCGACGCGAAGGCCGATTGCGTTGGCAAAGCCCTGCCCAGCCCTCGGCGCTTGCTGCACCGGAAAACCCAACTCCCGACCCGACACTCCTCTTGCCAGAGTTCGAGAGTTCTCAGCTTTTCGGATTTTGACGGTGGTTCTGATGGAACGGTGCTTCCTCTTTCATGAGTGTTTTTTATTGACACTTATTAGAAAGAGATTTTTTATGTCCGAATTAAAAACGATCTTTGCAGTTGAAAAAAGTCCTTCATAAAAGGGTATTTTACGGCACAACTGACGACTTATTAGCATTTTACGGCACGAATCATCGCGTCATCACACATTCAGCCAATTACAGCGCGAGAATCGTGGGGAGGTAGAGGTAAAACGAACAGACAACACCGTCTTATCGCACAGATGGCAAATACACGAGACGTCATAAGAACGTTGTTTCGCAAAATTAAGCTTGATTATCTTATACATTTATACTGCTGTTATACAAAGCATTGCGTGTGCAACTCGTTTGTTCTGTTGCTTTATTGCATTTCTACAAATTTGAAAACTCATTCTAACGTCGATTATTTTCGAAACTTGTACTGATACGGTATAGCATAACATTATAAACTAATTGCATAAACTAATTTTTCGCGATGTCCTTCATATCTCAATACAGTTCCTCCGTTTCACTCTTCCATCCCGCTTACCTATTTTCAATTATTTTCTACCTCGTAATTATAATTATTAATTAATTGCTTCTACAACAAATTGTCCGATTTATGGTCGTTTCCCCTGATTCATTCACTTGTAACACACGTTTCCAAACATCTTCGCTTTATTTTAGATATCTACCTATGTATCCTGGGTTTGTGTTAAAGAAGCCAGTATCGCAGATAATTCTTTTTTATCTCAATTGAACAATTTATTGCAGATATTACAAACAGTCCTCAACACAGAGATCATTGACTCGTATGTCCGTTTTATATAATTGTTCTTAAATATTACGTTTAATTGCATTTTGTAGCTTATATTCCCTCAAACACAACATTACAATTCAAAAATTTTACTTTAATATTTATTTTGTCTGTCATATTAATTCATCGTTCAGTATTTTTCTCTCCCTTAAAAAGAAATTGTATAAAAAAGGTGTAGTGATAGGTTAATAACGGAAACACAATCACCATATTCAAAAATGTAATATATCATCTAGTATTGCAGTCGTTTCATTGCGATCGATCGATTAAATCAATTGGAATAATTAACTGTCCTAGTCTGATCCAGAGACCGAGTGGAAGATTTCGCTATCTTAGGGTCAGACTTACATAATTACAATTCTTACAATTTTATTATTAACAACCACTATCAGAATGAGAACGTATTTCTGCATCTTGAGAGCAAACACATGCGTCACTGGGTACGTCAGTATAGACGTCAAGAATTGACATATCTACAAAATAATATATCTTGTATAGTCAAAGGAACGTGAAAAGTGACATATTTGACTGAATACGATTATTTCGTGTGAGTAGTTAGGTCAGTGTGATCGTCAGGTAACGATTTGCAGCAGCGCGTCCCTCTCGAAGGGAAACGCTCCTTGTGTGAGGCCTGCGAGGAGCGCGCGTGCGGCCTCGAGGGAGTCGGCGTCGCGAGGAGGTGGGGCGAAGGAGGGGGAGGGGCTTCGAGGAAGGCGAGTCACGCGTCGCTGGCCGCCAATGGGCGCGAGCGCCCGCGCCGCCACCGCAAATCCCTAATACTCTCGCATCTAATCATCCTCCTCCGCCGCAGCCCCCGCCCCCACCCCCGATTCCGTCCCAGCCTTCGCCACCGTAACTGATGCCAGCGCCGTAGTAGCTGGAGCCGCCTCTACCTCCGCCGCAGACGCCGCAGTCGCCCAAGTTCTCACTCCCCGTTGCCGTCGCCGCTCCGCCACCGCCGCGCCGTCTCCTCTGGCATCCACTCTCTCGCTGCAGCCGTCACCGTCACCGTCACCGTCACCGTCACCGTCACCGTCACCGTCACCGTCACCGTCACCGTCACCGTCACCGTCACCGTCACCGTCACCGTCACCGTCATCGTCATCGTCACCGTCACCGTCATCGTCATCGTCATCGTCATCGTTATACTCTCCGTTTACGACTCCTTCACATTTACCTCCCTCGTTTCCGCCACGATTTCCATCCCCGTCACTTACTTCGTCACCGTTTCCATCGCCGTCACTGTCACTGTTATCCTTTGCGTCACGGTCACTGTCACCAACATGGTTCGTATCCTCAACACTGTTACAGTCATTCTCGTTTTTAGCACCTTAATCTTCCTTCGCACACGTCATCGTTTTCGTATTTACTAGGCTGTCCGGGTGACGCCGCGTCCATGGCGAAGGTGCCGACGTTTCGGTCGCCATTCTGCGACCTTCCTCAGGGCGTAATGCGGGCGCCCTAAAGCATTACGCCCTGAGGAAGGTCGCAGAATGGCGACCGAAACGTCGGCACCTTCGCCATGGACGCGGCGTCACCCGGACAGCCTAGTAAATACTGATTCCGGCAGCGGAAGCCTACGCTCTCAGTCATCGATTTCATCCCTGTCCCTTGTACAGTACGCTCCCGTACGCCCCCCCGACTACACGCTCGTTTTTACAGTTACCGCTATCGTAATTTTCATTCTAGAGTCATCGCCATCGTTTCCGACACCTTACATCATCCTCCGTTTCCGTCACCGTCCTCATCGTCGGTGTTTCCGTTTTCGTGTTTATCGTCTCCGATGTTTCCATTCCATCGTCACCTTCCCTGCCGCCACCGCCGCTCTAACTCCTTCCGCAGTCGCCTCGGCAACCCGCACTTCTGGAAGCGGCCAACCTCTCTCGGAGTTCGTAGAGTGGCACTGCCGGTGTGGAGTAGGATTGTTTGCTAGCCTACTGCGTGTTGTTGGACGATCCCCTCACCCTTGTGTGGTCACAACACAACATGCTCAGTCACCGGCGTTATTGCGAATTACAATTGAAATGACATTTGCAAATAATGAGCGACGAACTCCCTTTTAATTAACGTAGCGTATTATACAACAATAAAATAGTCGTATTGTTTGTAGACCTTTCATTCAACGGTTTTCTAGAAAATAAGTATATCAAGATAGCATTTTAATTATTTCTTACTTGGTATGTAAATATGCAAATAACTTTATTGTAAATTTTGATATTTGTTTCAGATTATTTTCATTATGTATGTTTCTATCAGATCATATATCTAATAAAATTTTAGAAGATATTTTCATTTTCTTTAAAAAAAATTCCCTAGGATTTTAAATCCATCAGTAAACAAAGGACACATTTTAATTACTATTAAAAACCGTTTGTTACGTTTTATTTTTATTGAATTAATGTTTCTTGTGCATAAAGCCGAAAATCTTCAAGCTTTCATGAAGAGCATTCTCGGGCTCTCTGGCGAATGCCAGCCAGTTTTTAACCTGTTGCCTCCTTACATCTGTCTTTCTTTCCAACACCATTCCCCAATCGCATCCTCCCTTGCCGGGCTCCTTGCCGGTGCCTTCGTTCTCACCCCCGCCTTCCTCGCGCGCTTGCCCTACCCCCCCCCAATTCCTCGCCGCCACGCCTGTCCCTCCCCGCCTCGCCTTGCCGCGCTCTGCTCTGCCTCTCACCGCCACACCCCGTTGCGATCTGCCTTTCCTCCCGCTTCGCCACGCCCCCCGCTCCGCCAACCCTCTTGGCTCACCCCTCCCCGCCCCGCACCGTCAACCAACCTCCTGACTCAACCCGCCGTTCCCCGTTCCGCAACCCCCTCCCCTCCTGGCCTCTCTCTCTCTCTCTCTCCCCCCTCTCTCACTCACTCTCTACCCCGCTAACCCTCCCCCCGTCCTCCTCACCTTTGCTGTGGCCTGCAACCCTCTCGCTCCCCAACCTCCTGCCACGCCCCACCCGTTCCCGTTCCTCCACCCCCTCCCCTCCCATCCCCGTTCCTCCACCTCCCTCCCCTCCCCTCCCGTCCTTCCCTCCTCACTCTCCTCCCTGCTAACCGCACCCGTCCTCCTCGCCCTTGCGGTAACCTGCGACCCTCTCGTCCCCCACCCTCCTCCACTCCGCCCACCACCCTCCTGCCACGCAACGCTCACCCATCCCCTCCCTTCGCCGCTGTCGCTCTTGCCTGCGGCCCTCTCACCTCCTCTCTCCACCGCTCCGTTCCCCCACCCCCCTGTCACGCCCCGCCCGACTGCGTTCCTCCATCCCCTCCCCTCCGTTACTCTCCTCCTCACTTCCTACCCACCCACCCCACCTCACTCGCCCACCCTGTCTCCTCGCCGCCGTCGTCCTTGCGGTGGCCTGCAACCCTCTCACCCCCTCTCCTCCGCTCCGACCCCCACCCCCTGTCACGCCCCGCTCGCCCACCCCCTCCCTTCCCCGCCGTCGCGCTTGCGGTGGCTTGCAACCCCCTCGCCTCCACCTTCCTCCGCTCCGCCCCACCCTCCTGCCACGCCCCACCCGACTGCGATCCTCTGTCCCCTCCCCTCCGTTCCTCTCCTCCTCACTTCCTCCCCATCCACCCCACCCCGTCCCTTCACCGCCGTCGCCCTTGTGGTGTCCTGCAACCCTCTTGCCTCCACCCTCCTCCGCTCCGCCCACCACCCTCCTGCCACGCAACGCTCACCCATCCCCTCCTTTCGCCGCTGTCGCTCTTGCGGTGGCCTGCGACCCTCTCACCTCCTCTCTCCTCCACTCCGTTCCCCCATGCCCATGTCACGCCCCGCCCGACTGCGATCCTCCGTCCCCTCCCCTCTTTTCCTCTCCTCCCTACCACCCCACCCCGCTCGCCCACCCCGTCCCCTCGCCGCCGTCGCCCCTGCGGTGGCCCGCGAGGGCAAGAATGGGCGCAAGAAGTGGACAGCGCGCGCGGCGCGGCGCGGCGCGGCGGCCCCGGCGAACGCAGTCGTCGACGTCAGTGCGCTGCCACTTCTTCCGGGGGCTTCTTCTCGGACGTAATCGGCTTAGACGGACGGCGGCGGCCCCGAGGCGGCGCGGCGCGGCGCGGCGCGGCGCGGCAAATGGGCGCGCGGAACGAAAACGACTTTATAAATCTCCACATCGACGGGTCGGAAGGCGCCTCGTCCGACGGGAGAGGGCGGGGCGAGCGGGCTAACGGCGGCGGGTGCCAATGAAGGCAATTGTCCACCGTCGTGGATCATCCGTCTTGACTTTTAGCTGTTGACATCAAATGAATGGGATGATTTTTAAATTGAATGATGTGGGTTACAATTATCGCAGTTTAGCGCAAGCAGATTGAACTATTTTATTTGATTCAAGAAGACAAAGTAAATCTCCTCCAATCCATTACCATTCAGAGCAACGATTATTAATTCATAATATCCCTGTTACGACTTCTAAGCCTCATTATTTTTCTGCTAGTAATGAGGTTACTCATGTCGAGTTCAACGAGTAAGGTATGATCTTACAGGTTGAACTTGACATGAAATTAGAATAACACAAAGCTATTGCACAAAATTTGAAGTTTTCGTCCTTATAAAGATAGACAGTTATTTTTCATGGCATCCGTCCTGTACGTATGTTGGCTCCCTTCTGTCGGTCTGTTGACCTGGAAACGAGGCTGGTGCCGTTCGCTTGCACCTGAGGACGAGTCGTATTCGCCGGCACGTTTTTTCGCTGTCCGTGGAGGCGGCGTGCAGCGCCACCGACAGGGGGCGGCGCGGCGCGGCGGCTGTGTGCAGTGCGTGACCCGGGGCCGGGCCTCCTAATACTGACTTCGCACGCGAACGCCGCGGCCAGGCGGCCCCCTGCCCAGCGCACTGTCACGGGCCCCGCCGCACCCACGCGCGTTTTCTGCCGTATTCGTTACACGAGTAAATTTACCTGTAATTGTAGTTCGGTTCACAGGATCATCGGACATCTACTTATGTCACTGCTCGGTCTCTGACTGGAAGGTCCTAGGGTTTGAGTCCCGTCGATGGTAGGATTTAGATACTAGCTAGGGAGCTAGGTCGAGTTCAGACGCTGTCTGGAGGAGAATTCTAGCTGCCGGCTGCCCTGACAGGTAGTTTTCTGTGGTTTCTCCGAAGAACATCAGGAGAATGCTGGAGCAGCATTCTTAAAAACGGGCCACGGACCGCCGGGGATTTTTTCTTTCTCATCCTTGGTCTTTTTTCACCTCTTACTTACACATACATGCACTATAGTATCACGCTTGTCGGGAGACCATTCGGTAGCTTAGAGCGTGCCGTGGCTGAGGCGGTGCCCTGCTTTTGGGAGATAGTTCTATGAGAAAAACCCGCAAGCCGAAGTGTAAGTCGGGGCCGGATTTCACCATCCATCAGGGGACAACACTTCCATCTTGATATAAACATGCACTACCTGATGGGACAAACGACCAAAACAGCTGTCGCGGTGACAATCACGGAATAATCAATCATTGCACGTAGTTGGGTAGAAATAGCAACCATATCCACTAGTTGGTCTTTTTGCGCTCGCCGGCAAGCTGTCCTTTCCATCGTTGCTATTTCCATCAGCCTTCTGCCCTTCCCTTCCCTTCCCTCCCCTTCTCATAGCGTGCTGGTCTTATCGTTCTTGTGACGTTTGTCACTATCACTTCGGGCGCACATGCCGTCCCAGCCGTTGCTTGCGCGGTGGACAAAAACCTAATTTCGTGGGCGTCTCAACACGGCACTACTATCCTCCTGTCATTTTGGGTGTCTCACCTCGAACAGCCATTTTTCTTGGCTTTCTTGCTTGAGAGAGTTTCTGTTTTGCTACCGCGAAATAAGGCGACAGTTGACCTAGAATGGATTCGTGGTCGTGGCACGTTTTATTCTCTCTCGAAAATATTTTATGATAAATTATTGTGTGATTTTGTGTGTTTGCACGACATTGCTCTGGAGAAGTTCCCGGTTTTATTAGCGTGTCTTTTAAGATAAATGTTCCTATTTGGCCAGTTGAATTTTTTAGTTAAATGTGAGTGAAAATCTCTCTTTTCAGTTCATTTTCATGAGTTCAATCTTTATTGAATTGAAATGGCATTATCGTTCCCGTCTCATTATTTTGATATTTGAAATACTGTAAAAATAAGCACATAACATATACATATTATTAACAAATTTAAAATTACATTTAATAAATGTACTAATATTGTGCATTAAATGATCATATTCATGTTGAGTATTATGGAACACGAGAAATTTGGATCGACAAGTTCTTTTTTGTTTTTTGTTTTGTTTTTTTTTTGCATTATAAAGATAAATTTCCTTTAAGTTACTTTAAATTTAATATATTTTGTGCTAATTCTATTTAGAACAATAACGTGGAATTGTAAGAGTGTCGCGCAAAGAAATAGTCTTAAACATATTGCGGCGACCGACGACATAGCATCTGTAGCCCAGAATGGATTTCGTTATACAGATCTCCAGACTGGATACATGAAGTTGAAATAATTCACCGAGATGCGCGTGCGCAAACACACACGCTCGCACACACAAGTACGAATACAACATTCTCACAAGAACACGACGTTTTACTGCTCCGCTACGAAACTTCATGTCGAATTGGAAAACACGCTTATCCTAACTTACGCGCGCACGCTCGAGTATAAAAAAAATTACACTTATAAACGTGGCGCCTGAAAGTTGGCGCAAGAGCTGCGGAGGAAGCAAAGGCGACGGCCGGAGCTCCGCGTTACGACCTGATCCGGCTCTTAACAAACATTTACAGTATTAAAATGAAGGGCTTGCCTCATGCGGAGGGCGCTGGTGCGCCCTGCAAAGAGCGGGTGGCGCGCCGGGTGCCGCGCGCGGGGCTCAGGGGCGCGCCCAGCGGCGGCGGAAAGTACCTGGCGGCCGTTAGGCGACGTGTCGTTGGGGGTTTGTGGAGATCGCGTCTCGCGCTATAAAATATTTACAGCCGCCGAGGTGGCGGAGGCGTGATGGTGGAGTCGGCGGGACAGGTGGAGGTGGAAGCAGGGACGGTGTCGATGGTGGGGACGTCAGGGGTGGCAGTCGCGGCGAGTAGGGATGTTGGAACAGCGTCTAGGAGACGGAGGCGGCCGGGGCGGTGGCAGTTATGTGCCGGAGGCCGGCCAGCGTGGTATCTTGGGTGGTGGTCATGAACAGTGGAATGGATTCCAGGGTGTTTGAGTGTGTTCTTGTCTAGACGTCGGGTCTGGGCGCGAGGCGGGGTAACAGTGATGGCGGCGGCGGCGGCCGCGGAGGCGGCGGAAGTTTCGAGAATCTCGACGGGGTCGAGAGCGGTGTGAAGGGATGGCGACTGTAGTTACTTGCGCCAGGAGGATGTGTATTGCAAGCAGCTTACAGGGCTTGACTTCAACCTTCCTCGAAACGCGTGATGCTTCAACGAATCCTGCCAGAGCATGAACCCTCTGTGTACGTTGCAAATCTAATTTTCTCTCTGATCGCGATGACCGGAATTGTTCACTAAAAGTAAATCATGATATTTGCCGTAAAAGCTGAGGGAAATAGGTATGTTTATTCAATACGCAGAAAAATGGGGAATGAAGAATACATCTATTAAATAGAGACAAAATATAAAAGTAACTAAGTACATTAAAAATATTATATTACATTACATTAAAAAATTCTCATATTTTTCAAAATCGAAGGATTAGAAGATTTTCATAAAATTCATAGGAAGAATTCATAATATTTTCTACATAGTGATTAAAATACAGTGTAAAACACATAATTTATTTATACTGCCATTAAATATTTGACGCGTCAACAAAATACTATTTTTTACTTATATTCCACACTCTCTATCGTAAATTACGTTTAAATTATAATTAACTAATTTATAATAAATGATAAAAGGTATTTGTATATTTTCTTGTATAATTTAATGTTTCAATGTTTGTAGCGAGTTAACAAAATTATGTTTTTAAATTCAAATTTAGACATCCAATATACGGAATCCATCGTACATTTGCCAGGCAGCTATTGCTTAATTCTTTCACTCATGTTACAACCAAGATATAGTTAAAAAATTACGGAGTTCACTTTTTATTCACAAAAATACTCCTTAATCCCAATATTTCTATACTTTTACTGTTTTGGATATGCTAGGCTAACATTATTTGGAATTTTTAAATACAAATTTTACCTTCATGACTGGACACAGTACATAGTTAGAATGGCAACTATTTCTATTTAATGTCAAGCTATTTCTGAAAATATGGAGGTATTTTTTGTGATGTAATATATTCAAATGTGTGTGTGTTACTTGATTTGATATCCGTGTCTTATCAAGTCTCATTGTACGTTCTTTTTATTTGATATTTATCCGATTTATGAATACAGTATTAAAATCAAGGTTTTTTGTGTATCATTTTGTTTCGTTATATGCATTATTTATTTTTCTTTTCAGCTTCTTCCATTTTTTCATGTTGCCAAGACAATAAAAGACCTCTTCCCTTTACTGGTATTCAGTGGTACTTTTTCTTATCGCGTAGACAGCCCCTTTTACAGAAGTATTAAATTACATTACTGATCATTGTTTTCAGCCATTCAGTCCCATTAACAATACGACCTCTATCAACACAGTACTTTCTTAAAACTGAACACAACTCTTCCTTTTTCTTCCATCTCTGTCGCGCCTCCGAACGCGGAGTTTTATCCCGCCAAACTGTTCAAACCGTTCACAACAGCTTTCCCAATACTCCGTTACGACCGAAGCCGTAAGCAACTGTTTGAACGGCCTCTTCACGGGAGAAGCCGCTCAGCCCCCCCCCCCCCCCTCCCCTTCACGACCGTGGTTTCTCTTCATCTCCGCCTACTTCCGAGGGCGGCACCGTCCCTAGTCCCCGAAAACGCACGCGCTCCTCCTCTCTTCGCTTCTCGCTCTCTCTTTCTTCACTTCCGCTGCGTCTCTCCTGTTTACGAGCCACAATCTGCGTAGCCCAAGCAAAGCCGGCGCTCAACTCGTTCGCCCTTTATTTGCGGTCGCCATCAATAACCTCGGACGTCTTTTGCGCAAATGTACTTTTTTTTTCCGGGGAGCAATAACGCGACGGTGTATGGCGTACAGGCGTGGTCGCTTCTTTATTTTAATGGAAAAGAGATAGCCGGGTTCCTTGGTCGTTATTCTGCGACCGGCTGGGGGACGAGGAATGCCCTGGGAGGGAAAACACCCGCCGTCGATGAAAGCAAAAAGCGCGCTTCCGACTGATATCGCGTGGGTGCGTTTTTTCATCGATCACTTGGATTACGCCGCCTGGAGTGCGCGGAGTGCTCGGCTGGCTGAGCCGAATGAAGCTTTCAGAATTAGTCAAAGTCAGTTGCTATTAGTCAAAGACTGATCTAGTTTGTTTTGAACGACGAGTTTCCCGGCTGGTTACCTAAGAGAACTGCATTAATACCAGAAATATTGAAGAAAGAAAAAGCACTCCTTTTTCAGTTTGGTTGTAATGAAGCTGACTGAAAAATAAAATTATTCTTACTCTTTTTTAACTAAGTGCGGCACTTCCAAAACATAGCTTCTCAAGATTACTTTCTTTCTAATTCACAAATCCACCGAGAGCTTCAAGTACCTTTCCTCTCAGAATTCTGCTCACAAACCCCTAAAAATATTACTCTCTCCTTCCAACATGTCCCAACACTCCAATATTCAATCTCAGTCAAAATTCACATTATCCTTCAGGTATTAGATCCAGATTCTCCAAAGATCTTTTTCTCCCACCCTAATTCAAAAACCACCTACCCCCTTTTCCCACAAAAAATCTCCCTCCACTTCTAAACAATAAATGCAAAACTTCTCGTAGTCAAGTAATTCAAATACGAAATTGAAAAAATAGTGTACGGTTATACCGAGACCCGCATTTGCCTAAGGATGGCCACGTAAACTCATTGTATGTAACATTGTACGTAAAATCCCCGAAAGACGCAAATCCAACAAGGAGAAAATAAATTTTTAAAAAATATTACTTTCTCAGTTTCTTTTCTTATGTCCATGTCCGACACCAATAATTTTTTTTTTTTGTTGATACAACGATCGACACAGATAATGATAAATATTTTTGTTGCCGCTTACTTTGATTTTCGAATTATCTGTTAAGTTGTTTCTTGTTAATCCAGAAGAACAAAAATATGTTAATTCCATACCAACAACATGTAGATAGCATTTGTTTTGTATTCGGTTTGAACTGTGTCAAAACATTCCCCATTTAAGTATTTTTAGTTGAACGATGATTGCTGAAAATGTTACAATTAATGTTAAATTGTAAGTGCTTTATAATATAATCGTCAATTGGTGACCTTTTCTTGTCCAAAGAGAGTCAGAAAATAATTCCACCTGTTTACATGTTGCACGTAAGTAATACCTTGAGTAATTGATGAGGGTTCTCCAGAGAATGGTTTGAGGAATTCCAGGGAAAAGGAATACTTCCTGTCAGTCTCAATAACCCGGCAGAAGTTTGAGAGCTACTTACCGCGTAACCTGAGACTCTTTCTGATGAGTTAGATTAGGAAATCAACTCCAGTCGCAAACGAGAAATGAAATCGAAACCCGTACATGATTTATATTCATTTCTGCGAGGGGAGTCTGGTTTCAGGTGAGAGTGCCTCCGCGCATCCTAACGAAATTTAGAGCGCGCAACCTAATCTGCCCTCGCGACATCGCCCAGCTCCGTTCTCTCGGCCCTTCCCACGCCGCTCCGTCCCAACGCGCCCACCCCACCCTCGCCAAGCCCCGCCCACCTCGCCGCGCCCACCTCGCCCCGTTCCATCTCGTTCCGTCTCACCCCGCTCCGTCTCACCTCGCCGTGCCCCACCTCGCCCCGTCCCACCTCGCCCCGTCCCTCCTCGCCGCGCCCATCTCACCCCACCCCACGCACTCCCTCCCATCTCGCCGCGCCGATGTCGCCCCGTCCCACCCCGCCCCGTCCAACCTCGCCGTACCCACCTCTCCCCGCCCAACTCGCTCCCTCCCACCTCGCCGCGCCGACGTCGCCCCGTCCCACCCCGCCCCGTCTAACCTCGCCGTGCCCACCTCTCCCCGCCCAACTCGCTCCCTCCCACCTCGCCGCACTTCTCTCCCCGTCCCTCCTCGCCGCGCCCATCTCACCCCACCCAACGCACTCCCTCCCACCTCGCCGCGCCGACGTCGCCCCATCCCACCTCGCTCCGTCCCTCCTCGCCCCGTCCCACCTCGCTCCGTCCCTCCTCGCCCCGTCACACCTCGCCCCGTCACACCTCGCCCCGTCACACCTCGCCCCGTCACACCTCGCCCCGTCACACCTCGCCCCGTCACACCTCGCCCCGTCACACCTCGCCCCGTCACACCTCGCCCCGTCACACCTCGCCCCGTCACACCTCGCCCCGTCCTACCTTGCTCCGTCCCTCCTCGCCTGGCCACCTCTCCCTGCCCAACTCGCTCCGTCCCTCCTCGCCTGGCCACCTCTCCCTGCCCAACTCGCTCCCTCCCACCTCGCCGCGCCGACGTCGCCCCGTCCCACGTCGCCCCGTTCCACCTCACCCCGTCCCTCCCCGACCCTTCCCCCCCGCTCCGCTCCTCCCTCCTCCGCTCCCCCTGCGCCGTGCCTTTGTGCGGCGCGCGGGAGCCCGGGCTGGGCTGAGCGTCGTCTTGCAGAGGCGGGGCCGCGTCGTTAATGCTGTTATCATAACGTCGTTCGACAGATTCCCCGCCTCCAGGCGCTCCCCGACAGCCCCCTGCCGAGGCCCAGCCACGGGCATCCGCCGTCGCGCTGCCACTGTCTTTACTCTCGGTCTCGCGTTCGCCTTTTTTTACTCTCGCTTTTTTATTTCTTCTTTTTCGCCTGTTTGTTCCCTGCAGTGCCCTTTATGTGACGTAAATTATTATCGGTCTTCCTGTCTGTTTCTAACATTTCATCTTCCTTCTTTTTTGTTATTGGTTTGGGACGAGAGTTCGTTCAACCTACTTGTCGGCGCACGGCATACCATATTGGCCCCTCGGTTGTGCTGCTATGCTGCTATGGAAAACGGAATACTCTATATTGCCGTATTATGTTGCAAACTATACCACTTAAAAATTTTACGGTAAATTTAACATAGCTTTACAGCGGGTAACATGCTTTCCAGGTGCTTGTTGTGCTGCACCTGCACCGAAAGACCAACACAATAAACGTGTTTCATTCTTTGAATTCTATTGATGGAAAACTGCGTAGTCTTTCATCAACATCTTTTCACTGCCTATGTCCTCTCTGATTCCTTCAATTCTTATTTGAGTCAATTTCCTTTCGGCATTCTTGCTACGAGAGTGTGATTTGATATATCTCCTTCCTGATGTAAACTTCTACATAATCACAAATTCTCAGAACCCTCATTTTTATACTTGATACCATTTTCTCAGAAAGGAAATCTCAGTAGCATCTGTAAAAAATAATTTCCCTCACTTCCGTGGGACTTTCACAAACCGTATTATATTTCTATGCCTCCTCTCCGAAGTTAATTTATTTTTTGCTGTCTCTTTCCAAGTCACCCCGCTACCTTTCCCACTTTAAGTTACAATGAACATTGTTTTCTTACGTGTTCTCATAGGTGTCCCCATTCAATATTGATAGCAGATTATCTGCATGTAAATTAATTGCTTATTTCATCTGAGAAATGCTGTTTAAACTAAAATAATTAATTTTCTCTGATAATAAATTTTCGTTACTTCGGATCGTTTATAATTTCGATAAATTTTATCTTTCTAAACGTCTTTACTACGCGTCTTATCTATTCCCAGTTTTATTGTAAGAATCATGTGAGTGTGTCTCGACATTTTAGAATCTTTTATAAATTAGTACAAAGTGTTATTGATATTAATCGACAGACCCCTCATACGTGTGTTACTTTATGAACATGTCTTTGCCTTTTTGATAAGTTACAATGACGTCACATTTGGTGATAATTATGCCCCCAAAAAGTATAAAAGTATTTTTTCTTTAGAAGTTTTTTTTTACCTCGAATAAACATTCTGCGAATTCACTACACCCCCACCCACCATTCAGTCGGAACGCAGCCCCTCTCTTCTCCCCCCCCCTTCGTCGCCCGCAGCGCGCGACGCGGAGCGAGGCCTTCCGAGGGCGCGTCCTCCCCCCTTCCAAGGTTTTCGCTTCCTGATTCCGCGCAATTCCTTTTTCTGTCCCGGTGGCGATATCCGGGACGGGGGCGGGGCGGGGTCGGGGCAGGAGGGCGGGCGGGCGCGGCGACAGCTCCGCTCCGGGAGGGGAGATAAATGAGATTTCGCTAGGCAGATCCCTGCCGTCGCGGCGCGGGGCGGGGCGCGGCGGCGGAGGGACGGCCCCCGAGGCGGCCCCGGGGCCCGCGCGGCGGCCTCTTCATAACGCGGTGGTTCGAGACAAAGCGCTTGACAAATCTGGCGACCCCGCGGCCCTCGGACGAAACCTCCGGGCGAGGAAGCCATAACAAAATTCGTCCAAACCTTTGTTTCTAGCAAAGGAGACAGGAAAACTGCAGTCCCGAGTTATTAATGAATGGAGAAGACTTTGTGAAACATTTTTCTTTATTTTGTTTGGGATGTAACGTTTCATTTAGAGATCTTTTTCTTATCGAATTGTAGCTTTTTGGGCGAATGATGTTGGCACTGATTCACATCCGTAAAATGGTGAATTTTTCCATCATTTGTATTATATATTACAATTATTTGCGTTTCAAAAGATGATTTAGTGATATGAGACAATCAAATTGTACTCGTATATGAATACAAGATGTAAATTCGCCATCCTAACAATATATCTTCTAAAACTTTGTTTAAAAACTATTTTAAACTATGAAGTGCTACCGCAAAATCCCTCTTTAGAATCCATTTGTAGTTATCTTGCTGTGAATTTCATTTAAATGAAATGTTGTAACTCTTCAGATAAGTAAATCTTTTTCTTGTCAAACTGCCATACTAAATGAAACAAAAAAAAGTTTACTAGAAATGTGTGAGATTTTAGTTAAAATACGTATGAAATTTTGGGAAAACATATTCAAGGTGCACACAGTACAAGGTTTCTAACATTTCTAGTATGATAGTATAAAGAAATGTTTAGAATCATTTTCAGTAGTAGTCAATAATCACCATTCATATCCCAAAATAATAAACGTATGCTTATCTAAGGGGTCCCGAAATAAAACTGCAGCTAAAATATTAACACTTAGACCATAGACATCTCCTTCTCCATTAATATTAAATAACGAACCGATGAACTAGTACCCAGCAAACAAGCCAATACAATACTTACGCCTGAACATAGTCACTAAAATAAACTGAAAAAATCACATTGACAATAAAGTAATACAGGCTAAAAGGAAACTCTTACAATTAAAACCAATAATAAACAGAAATAGCCATCTACCTTATGACACAGCACTATATTTAAAACAACGGTTAGACTCTACTACTGTATGCATAGGGTTAAATGCAGCTAAGACCAATCTTAACAAAATTCAAATAATCAAAAATCAATTCCTAATGACAATAACCAACGCACCATAGTTCACATCTGATACACAGCTTCATAAAAGTTTCTTAATGACAATTAACAACGCACCATAGTTCACATCTGATACACAGCTTCATAAAAAATGCAATCTCCAACCGATAACCTAGCACATCATATACCTATTCTCCCGATTCTACTACAACCTAATGCAAAAACCACATTTAAACGGATTCAACCTAGCCAGACACCCCACCTATTCCCCAAAAATAAAAATAAGTACCCTTTCCACATATTCCTAAAGCAATTTTCCAAAATCGACGCTAATTAGAGGTGACCATTAAGTTTCCTCAACCGCAATGCTAGCTGTAAGTTTAATTTTAGTTTGGTAATAATTCAACATATGTAAAGGGAATGTAAAACTGAATTATGTAAATACCATCATAAGGAAAACAATGAACAATTAGTATGATAGCGAGACATTCATGTAGCCTCCCAGCATCACGTGAAAATTAGGATATTATCGTGTCCATTTCTGGTGTTCACTATTCTGGTGTGTGTGTGTGTGTGGGGGGGGGGGGGGGGTCCGCGGGTGCGCGTGTGTGTCTGTTTGAGAGAATTAAAATCAGTGCGCAGTCGACTGCAGCCTTTATGGTCACTGAGTCTGTCACGTTGTGTTGGTTCAGAGGTAGCTGTTATTTTGTTGGCAAGCCCTTGAGCTTGCTGGATATGAGCAAAATAGAGATAACTGTTGTATTGCAAAATATAAAAATTTAGAAGTTAAAAAAATTCATTTGAGTGTTACTGTTTTAAATTTGTATTGAATTTAACGTATGATTATTCTCGAAGGCAATTACGCAAAATTAAATTCGCAAAAAATTTTCATTTCAAAGGAAAACGAGAAATATTTACTCGACATTTTACGATAACCAGAGATTTCATTGAAGCTGCCATAGAGGGTTTTATTAAGAATGAAATGCATTAAATATCTATACTTCAACATGTCGAAGAGTTTGTGAACCCTTACCTTTACCACCGTCACTTCATAAGATCTCTCTGAGCAAATAACTACCAAAAGGAAGTATTCAGTCGACGATGTGTTTATGTGCGTCCCACAACTTTGAATCTGCTAACAGAGTTTCCCCACCCGTGACTTCTCTCTTTTCGTTCCCCTGTCCTTGCATGTTTATCTGGCTTTTCTCTTTGTGGCTTAGCGCAGCTCCACGGTACCCGGGTCAACCCCTGGTTATTTCAGCTTTCTGTTCGTTCGCGGCGTCTGTTTTAACGCTACTGTTTTTCCTCTCGGGTTCGTTTCGCGCGCGCGGGTAGGCAGACGGGCGGGCGGACGGCTGCTGTGGGCCTCTGCCGGCTCCACTCCATTCGCGGGTAGATGCAAATATTGCAGGAATACGAGTTAATTAAGCACACATCGAACAGGGCTTGCGCATCCGCGGCCCCGGACTGCGCCCGCGCGGGCAGTCGCAGGGGCCGAGGTGGAGGGGCAGGTGGGAGAGGGTGGCAGGGGGGTTGAGAGGAATGGGGGAGAGGGGCAGAGATGGTGACGAGTGTCAGCACAACCCGTCAGCGAATCTAACTGCCACGCCCTCCGCTATTTATGTTGCAGGGCAGCGCTTCAATGTCCATGTCTGCGAGTTCTCTGAACCCTGGCAAGTTCTCTGAAACCGAGATTTTGAAATAAGTTTTTTCGGTGTTTTCTTTTGCAATGCGCTAATTATTTTTTGTGGCAGTTAAACCGATTGTCTTCTGTCGCAGATATAGTATTTTAAAGAATCCTGCAAAATTAGCGCTTTGTAAGCTTTTAACAACAGTAATGGGCGTTTTAAAGTGTCAGCAGTTCAACGGTATCCCAAAGGATATTGTACAATATCGTGCATCTTGAATTAAGGTATTTTACCATTATCGTACATAAATCTTAAAAGTCGCATAGAAATGGAAGGGAGGCGAACGTCAAAGACAGTTTCCTCTACCTTTGTTTAAGTACTATTACTGTTACTATTTTATCATTTAGTTCTTTCAATACTAAAACCTTTCTGAACTTTTAGTGTTAATTTCGTTTTTCAGTGCTCATCGAATGTTTGCAAAAAATTAAAAATCGTCGCCATGCGTTTGGTGGAAACGTCAGCGTTCTCTTACAGCTAAGGCTGCTATAAATCACGTTGAAATCATATTTGAGTGTCTGCCAATATTGCACAATCAAAGCAACAGAGTGTTGAACAGGTTCTTTAAAATAAGTGCGTTGCCATCTGTGTTCCTGTGGAAAGATACAGATACCCCAAGTACAGAAAATGATAAAAATATACTTGACCTTACCATAACTCAAAAATGGGAAATATTTTAACATAAACATGTAGAAAATATTTTAAGATGTTCGTAAATACATGTTTAATTTCTTCTTAAGAAGTATATAAAAGTTTCTTCAATTATATTGCAATTTATTCTGGGATTCTCTTTTAACCCCTTATGAATTAGTTTTCATCAGGTACTGAAATGAAAGTGATAAGTGATTGGTAGAACAAATTCTGCAAGGGAACTCAGTTACTTTATAACATTCAATTCTGTGCTAAAATATTTCTTCAAAACAGCATCTACTACAACTCACGAATGACAGCAGTTTGCCCTCTGCTGTCGTTTCAACAACTTTCTGCCAGCCAAGAAAGCGTGTAGAGCCTAGTGGCTTACGCACTGTGAGCAGAATGACAATAAAATCTAGCGTAAATTTTGTTAGGTGTTTTTCAAACAATATATCATGCCAAAACATTAGTTTTCCCTTGCTCATATGAAAAGAAAATAACAAAATAACGACTTTTTATCAATATTTTCATCGGTGCATTGTACATAGAGCTTTGTTTCATTTTTAGGATGAGTAATATCCCCTCTTTTAAAGTACTTAAATTACCACATGGTACACATGGTACAAAAGGTTTCCTACTTTTTAGCAGATCTCTGATTATGTACTTTTAGACATGATTGTAATGTTTCTTTAATGCACTGGGTGTCTTTACTTTCATTCTAAGGTCCATAAAAGATAATTGGTAACTTCAATATATTAGATCTCAATTTAATACCATTCTTTATCTCAATAAATGAATGACTATTAACTATACAGACTTTAATAGATAAGTAAATCCTTCTTCCATGCAAAAGTCTTTTGGCCCACTTCGGTTTAACCGGCGGCGCCATGCGCTTCCGATGGGCTGTCTGGCCCGATGTGCATGATTAATTAAAAAAATGACGCACGCCAGGCGCCTCCCGGTGCACGAGAGAGGCTTTTGCATAACGCGCGGTGACGGCCAACGCATCGGGAGGGTTGCGATGAGTTGTACCCGCGCGGAACCAGTCAGAAAAGATGGCACTGTTCGACTGTGTGGCTATTGTGAATATGTAATGGGAAAACATAGGACAAAAACAGTATAAATATCAAAGAATAGGGACCGCGTATATGCGAAGAAAACAAAACGCGAATAGAAATATCTGAAATAATTTGAAGTTTAAACTATCATAAGCTATCGCGTTGAAATACAGTTGTAGTTTTCAGCCATCTGGTTTAGACTTTAGACTTAGTCATTATGAGACCTTAAACTAAGCCATTATACGTTCCATATGTGATGGGATGTCACAAAGGTAATTAAATGGGAATAATAAATTGACGTAATTGTAAAAACGGACGTTAGCAACAACGGTGGTATAGAAAAGAAACCGAAGTGAGCTTTATTTTGAAAACAATACAAGGAAATGACAACAGAATTGATGGTGGGGAAAGTACATTATATGTTAATAAATAATGCAGTGAAAGGACACGTGAGAACATTCCGTGGGGCAGAAAATAAATTAAGAAGTTATTACGAAGCAGGAACTCAAAGAAAAAACAGATATGTTAAATGTGGAGTTGTTATAGTTTTCAAATAGGATATTGGTATGAATATGTATAAATGTTTCTCGGCTTAATACATTATTAAATGTTGATAACTGAAGTACCTACCTTACTTATGAGTAAAAAACAAAGAGAGTTCCCAATTTTAGGAAACAAACAAATTACTTTACGTAAATATTACGCGACCGAGTATCTGTATAGACGGCCTATCATACATATATACATTTTTAACATGACGGGGCTATCTTGGGATAACCTCCGGGCAATAGTCAGGTGAAATGTGACATTTGAAGCAGTAAATTCGAGATAAAAATTAAACAAAAAGATACCAGGAACGGTCCCCAATCAGACATATGTGACATGGAAGTTATTATGAGATACGCTGTGGTTCTATTGTCTTCCAAACCACAATCACTAGGATGCATTTTTCGCTTTACAATCTATTTTTCCTTCTCTACAAAAATTCCTACACCGGCCAACCGAAGCTCATGAATCGAATTTAAAAGCATATTTGCTCATAGTTTAAAAATATTTTTACGGATGCAATATTGCGACGTACTCTTGTTAATGTGTCACAACAAGGAAACCGATATTAGGCGAGAGGGTGAAGTGGCGGGTAAATAAGGAAAGTGAGTTGAAGAGATGATTTTTATACTTCATTTTCCAATATCCGTACTTTCATTACATTTAATGTTTTTCCGCTCATAATACTATACTTCTAAACAACTTCACCAATTAATATGTTGCTTGATTATCGTCAAACCGCAGTTGACTTATCTCTTATCCCGATTATGTGGATGCGGCTTCTACACTTTGAATTTTTACCTGCGTGTCTGATTTTCCTACGACGTACGTGCTATTTGTATCTCCTATAAAAAACATCTCTTCCCCTAACTTTCCTTATTTACCCTTATTCACCTTCTCGCCGAATATCGGTTTCGTTGTTCTCAGAGCATCCCTTTGGATTGCACATCGGAACGACATCATTCGCTGCTACATCTCTTTGATCCGCCTTCTTTTGCCGACTCATCTAACCATCATGTTCGGGTGTGACCTGCTTTTTACGAATTTTCCTCCAAACACAATCCGTTTATCCTCCCCAGCTTCTAACTGATTGAATATTTTGTTTACGAGCACGACCCGTTGTGTGTTGTCTTGCTTACGGGCGTATTCCACTCCTGATTATTTTGTTTACGAGCGCAACAATTGCTATGGCTTCGTAGTCAACAGATATTTGTTTTGAAAGCGTAGTGTATGTTATAACCTGGGAGGTGGCGGTGTTCGTCTCCTAATAGAATGTGAGATTCGAGATGACCTTCAGATAAACGTATTACCTTTCTATGCACCTTTTCTTGAACGATGGATTGAAGAAATGTGGGGATATTAGTTACGAAATCGGCCACCAGATTTATGAAGCAATGCCGGTCTCTGGAGAATCAGTCATGCCTTCGCAACTTTCTCAATAATTAGCGTTCTAACTTTCTCAGGAGTTCGAGGTATTTCCTATGATGGATCCGCAAGTGCTTCGGTCATTTCTTTAGATTTTTTGTGAGAAAATCTTGGACAGAATTTCTCATATTCAACAGAAAATACTTTATATTTCGCGCCAGAGAAGATGTATTTAGAATGTTGACATCAGTGCTCGCTTCGAGCGTTTGCCTTCAACTGTTTATTGTGCCAGAGAGGAGGAAGCAAGGTCATCGTTCAAGAACAGTTGCGCGAGTAATACCTCCGCCAACCAGGCACCGTCCAACCGGGAGAAGATCTAAACTCTTAGATTCCCGCAATGTGACGTAGAGTAGTGCACGTAAGAGCGAGTGTAAGGGGAACGGATAGGACATGGAAGAGGAAGAAAAGATCGCGCGTGGTCCATGGCCCGTTTATGCTGGTAATGACCAAAGAAACCACGAATAACTACCGATCAAAGCTGCCGGATACTAGAATTCTCCCCGCTAGATAGCGACTGAAATCGTTGTAGCTATCTTCCCATTCCTGATGGTGTTGGTCTTTTGAACATCGTCCCACCTATTTGTTCCGATCCCTCGCGCATATCGTGATTCAAAATATTCTCCGTTTTACTTTCCGTTTCCGCAATTCCCCTTTTATTTGCACTTGTATAGCATCTTCCCTGAAAAAATGTACACCCTGTAAATTTGATAGATTCCATGTGCGTCATTGCGATGAGCGTGTCTGGTGCGTAAGACTTGTGAGAAGAGGGTCACGCTCAAAGGAAGAATTCGTAGCTCAGAGGCGCATTCGTCCCATGAATGCGGGAATAAACATTAATTCCATGTTCCGTTTTCATGGTCGGGTTGTACACATAGGAATATTCCACTTCCCTTGCTCTCATTTTATATCATTCCTCCTGCCAGTTTGTTCGCATTAGGGTCACACCGAATTATTTTCCTATGTCCCCTATATAACTATTCAGAAGCTCCATTACACATCTATTGAATATAAATGTTCTTGTTAATTCTTCTGATTTCTCTCGTTGCTAAATTAGTTACGTCTTTTTTTTGTATCTTTGGCACTGAACTAATAGATTTCCCGCCATATTATCGCAATATATTTGTTATTTAGAAAACCGTATCTCTTGGTAATCTGCTTTTACGCTTGTCACCTATTTCATACACTCTAAATAGGTCTAATTTCCATTACCATTTTTCATACATTTCATTGTTATTGCCGTATTAAACGAGTATAGTATTCTTGTCCCCAGCAATTCTTTTCATTTCTGCGGTCTATCAACGTTGATTGTCCGTGTGACACTCTTCCCTGCACTTCCAAATCTCGCTATCTCATATTTTCTACCCACTGTCCCCCTCTTTATTCAAGGCCTCTGCCTCACCTTACACCAGCCCCACATCCCCATTACCATTTCTTCCTCTCCCAACACTCAGCCTCTTTCTTCCATTTTTTCGTCTCTCACTCGCATGGTCAGCGTAGCCAGCGTGCCTCTCTCAGCCCATCTGTCCCTGCTCTCCGCCTGGCGTGCCGTGATTGGCGTGGCCGGTCGCGCATTCCGCGGACGGGCGGGCGGGCGGGTGGACTCGCACCGCACCGCACAGCACCCGGCGCACAGCTTATTAGATCTCCGCCCCTCCCCTCCCCACCCCTCCCCTCCCCTCACGCCCCGCCCCGCACCGCCCCGCTCCGCTCCGGCCACCGCCGCTACCGGCGCGCGTGCGGCGTGCAGCGGGCGCCGCCAGTGACATGTTAATCATTCCTTGACGTCACGGGCCCGTGGCGGCGGCGCCGCCGGCGCGGAGCGGGTGGAGGTAGCGGGCGGGTGGAAGAGTGAGCGGGCAGGGGGAGGGGGGCGTGTTGGTAGGAGAGATTGCCCTGGCGGCGCAACGGGGGGGGGGGAGAAACTGTTGTAAGTGATGGGGAGGCTAAGCGGAAGATTAAATGCGTGGGGATGGCAGATGCTGTTGATGACAACTCCCGGGGAGTACAACTGAGGGGTGAGGGCGTACAAATGAGACCAATTGGGCTCATAATTTCGAATTGTCAAAATGATTTACTTACAATATTCAATTCAATTATATTTGGGTGTTCTTATAGATTTGGGGCGTGACCAAAATGTTATAACATATGTGCCTCAGAGTTTTAATGTGTCATCAGATTTTTAATGTAATTAAGCGGTATATGGAGCTAGTCATTGTCCATTCGTATGTATTTTAGATATCCATTTGTGTTTTAAGACGGTGCAAAAGTGTTACGCGGAAAAGGTAAATAATAAACAAATAAACACATTATTTCCAAACAATGAGGTTATTAAAATTATTTTAATAATCTTATTTTGCAATTCTGTCGCTTCTCCTACTGAGGAAAATTTGTTCAGACCTACAGTGTAAAACATTGCTTAAGCCTGGCCGCAAAAACTGTGCCATTCCATCACTGCATTGCCTTGATTGTAGGTAAAAGAAGTTTCAAATTCACGTAGGGAGATCCAATACTTATAATCGGGTTGAATAGTGTAATCAACACGAGTCTTATGATAAATTAGTTCTTAAATCGCAGAAATATATTGAAATATGGGAGTTTGAAAATATGTACTTTCACATTTATTTCGTCTGGCTTAAATAATTGAAAGCAGAAATAAGTTGATGAGTTTTGGTTCTGTTCAGTATTAGCTCAAGAGCCTATAGTTTATTGTAAATAACTTTAAAACAGTTCATCTTTAATTTAATGCAAATTGATGTTGTATATTAAAGGGACATTAAAAGAGGGTAGTGCCAAATTTCTTGATGTACACACAAAGTCTAAATTATTTCGAAGTCTTGTTTTATTGAAAATTTTATATTATTGTATCTATACTACAGGTCTGTATCCTTAAATATTTAAGAAAAATATTTCCTCTATGCTTCGACATTTTAACAAATTAGGCAGACAAACTGATTGAAATATTTTTCGTGTTAGTTGTTCGCTCTTATCCTTTAATTACTAACTTTGTGCATTGAAAAACAAAGAAGTTGGTAAAATAATATAAAATAAAAGGAAACTGAAATAAAATCTTACTACTAAAATATTGTTTATTACTGACTCCTTCAATTATGCGGATTGCATCTAGAGGCAACGAGATTTTTGTGTGAATATGCCATATATCATTAAAGTGAATAAGAAGATTATTGAAAGAAAATATTTTCACATTCACTTACTTTGCTTAATAATTAGTAAGTTGTTATTTTAATTTCGTGTCGTTAAAATATACAATGAAAATATTCAGTCATTCTTTTCAGCAAAACATCAGCAATGTTACAGTTCACAGACTGAAAGGTAGGCATTGACATGGAATTTCAATCTTATCTGCGAATTGTATTGTTGTTTGAAAATACTCCACCACTGAGAGCTAGTCTCAAATCCCCCAGCACTACTCTGTGAAGAAAACTTGGGAGGTAACTGATACTTTTAAAGCGGGAAAGTAAGGAAGGTTTCACTGGAAGACAACATGAGTTGTCGTCTCATTTTTCGCAGATCCTAGAATAATGGTCGCGTTCAATCTCTGTTGTTTACTTTGGACGAGTATGTCATACGAAACGACGCATCCATAGACGGCTCTCTTGAAAGAAGAAGTTTTGAATTATCCCTCTTATGTAGAGAGTCCTTGAAATTCCCATCAAACGTGTTGTAGTTGTAGATAGAATTTTGTAATTGTGGAGAGGAAGTGCAAACAACTCGAAATATTTTTTTTCTGTTTAGTTATATAAGCTTTTTTATATAACTGCTGTCACTGTGTTCCTTAACATGAGAATAAATCGCATTCAGGAACGCATTGAAGGTTTAATGCGCACCTGTAGAAGTCCTATTAAACTGCTTTGTGATCAGGGGATCCCTTTTCAGTCCTCCTCACCGTGCCCTGCCATCCCTGCGGGCCTCACTGCTTAGCCGGCGCGTAAGCGACCTAAGTCTTGTCGGAGTTAGGACCGGCTGCTGGAGTCCGGGATTACACCTGCCACGAAGTCGGGCAGTTACGTATCGATGTGGAGTCAAGGGTCACAAAGGGTATGGGGGAGGGGCACTGAGGACGACAAAGCTTACCGTCGCCCTTTCAGATCCCTTTCGCCCTACCTTCGCTGTCCGTACAGCGCTCTGCCTCCACGGATTCGCAATCACATCTTTGCCGTTGCCAAGTCACGCCGTCTTCTTCTAAGACGTAGCCACTAGTAGCGTGAAGCTACTCTATTTCGCACAATCCGCCCACTTGAAGTAAGAGGACTAGGAGTAATTTGTACTTGACAGTATAACCTCTCCACCTCACCGAACCCAGCTTAGCATTATCTGATTACAGAGGTCTAGAAATTTAATTTAGTGAATATACTTATAAATATTTTATCAAACTTTTGAATATATTAAAAATGAAATTATTAGTTTTGTATTTCTTATTGGAAACGTACTATTGATGCATTTTACAGTTTTACGTGACAAGACTAAATTTTAATATAAATATGCAAAATATCATTCAAGAGACTTGACGCATTTGATCAATAATTTTAAAATGTTAATGAAACAGAAGTTTTATGTCAGCGTAAAATACTACATCCACTAAAACTACTGTAAACCTTCCACCCTTATTTCACTGAGATTTCCTTGGCTTCGCTATTCCTCTTTTCGTTGCTAACTCTGTGCCACGTTTAGTTCTCTAGATATGTTCTCTGTCCGTTTAATTACGCATCATGTGTGAGACGTTTTACATTCTCTTAGAATATTCGCCATTCCGTTGTTTCGTGTCAGCCTACTCGTCTCACCTTACTGGCTCATCCTGATTCTAAGGCATCTCTGCTTCCCCTCCTTCTCCCTGGCCCCCAATTAGTTCCTCTCTCCCCCGTACAACTTGCCCCGTTCCCCTTTACAACTCAAAGAGATTCTTTTTTGTCACTTACCTTTACGTGCCTTCTTTCCCGTGCCGAACTCTGCTGTCCTCTGTCACTGCCTTTCGCGACTGCTGTTCTCCTATCATTTTTGGTTGCCGCCCTAAAATTACACATTTTCTTATGCTTCGTTTCGTACTGTCACTTGGCACGTACATTTGGCTTTCCTTTGATATAGCGACTTCTTATGTTTCCTAATCTCGCTCAGTTACCTTCATACCTTGCGCTGTCGCCTTCAGCTGGAAACAATGTCCCCACTGCTCTCCCCTCCGCCAGCGCGGCCACACCTGAATTATTGCGTTCATTACTCGTGGAAACCGCGCGGGCCGCCACCTGTCTGTCTGTGCGACCCGCCCCCACCCCCAACTCCCGTTTGTCCTCCCGGTCGGTGTCGCCTCCTCGACCTGCTCCACACTCGCGTTCACCCGCCTTCGGGCGCGGCGCTCTCTGTTTCGAATCGGCGCACGATCCTCGCTTGTCTTCCAAGACGAGAATCCTCTGCCAAATTTGTATGCTGTCGAGTGCGTGATGTTATTCTAACGACCTCCTTTTTGTCTTGAATACGCGAAGAACTGCCTTGCGGAGGAAAACTTTTTTTCCAGATGTCTGCGAAGAATCCGGCGGGAAGCTGCTCTTTTCCGGAGCGTAGCAACGTCTCTGATATTTAGTTACAGTAGAGTTACATTGGTGTTTAAGTCGTCATTCAATGGAGGATCTGCTTGAACAACAATATGAACGTCACAAATATATGCATTATAAATGAAATATACATTTCCATTAAAGCTTTATTGTAGCTACAAAATGAAAATAATACTATTTACATAGTTGAAGACAATTATGAATATTGTAAAGTACTTCAATTTTAATTCAGTGTATCGTCAATGTTTTATCAAGTTCCTGTTTTGTAAATAAATATAGGTATCCGCACGTTGAAGTAAAGCTATAAATGAAGTAAAACAGTGGACTATGATTAGTGTGATTGTATTAAGCGGTGGCGGAGAGCTTGAGACACTGAAGTGCTTCAAGGGCGAAGCAATATCAGGGGATAGGGAGGCTAATGTTCTTTGGTGACAAAGTATCTTCGAAACTTTCCCCCAAGCGGCGCCTCCTCCCATCGCCCCGCGAAGATTTGGTCGTAAATTCCTGTTCTGTAACATTGTGGGGCCACAATAGATTCCATCACTGTTTCTCTGTTTGTTCTCTCTTCCTCTCTCTCTCCCTCTCTCGCCCTCTCCCTTTCCCTCTCTCTCCCTCTCCCTCTCTCTCCCTCTCTCGCCCTCTCCCTTTCCCTCTCTCTCCCTCTCCCTCTCTCTCCCTCTCTCTCCCTCTCTCGCCCTCTCCCTCTCTCCCTCTCTCCCTCTCTCTCCTTCTCTCCCTCTCTCTCCTTCTCTCCCTCTCTCTCCCTCTCTCCCTCTCTCTCTTCCCCTCTCTCCTCTCTCCCTCTCTCTCCGCCCCTCTCTCCTCTCTCCTCTCTCCCTCTCTCTCCGCCTCTCTCTCCCCCTCTCTCTCCCCCTCTCTCTCCCCCTCTCTCCCCATCTCTATCCCCATCTCCCTCACTCTCTCTCTCCCTTTCTCTCTGACATTTACGATTGCTCATCTTCCTTGCTCCCCGGGGCGCCGCGTAGTTCGGCTAGGCGCGGCGCCGGGAGTGTCCGCCTGCGACCTTCCTCGCGCGGGCGCTCGCAGGGCGACTAATCGGGGCTCTGATGACGCGGCGCGAGCGTGTTCTGTTTTTTCTCAAGCTGAGAAACAAACAGTCGCGCATCGAACCGCGCTGTAATTGATTAGCCGAGAGACGCTGCACGGCCCCCGGCGCTGCGAACTCAAGCAGCGGAGGACGAGGACGAAGAAGACCTTACTCTGAAGCTTCCTCTCAGGCGCGGTAAAGCGAACAAATTGCCAGAGGAGACGTCGCAGTTTTTTTTCTTCGCTTCACGTAAAACAAAATACCTCCCATGTATTTTTTTTTGTGAAAAGAGTACCGGTGTTTTGTTACTTAAATTTTCCCGCGATGTCACACGAAAGTAGGTAGTAGGAACGAAAGCGGAGTTTTAAGATAAATTTTTATCAACTTTGAGCCTCTTAGTCCTTCGCATCGGAATAATACAAAGGGCTGGAGAATTTGAGTCGCGGGAGGTTCGTTTGGGGCCGCAAGAAGTCGAGAAGCGAAAGCCGCGAAAGAGGGCGACCAGGAAGAGAGGCCCGGCAATCGCCGGCGCCGGTGACAAAGAAACTGCGTTTGGGGCGAGAGCGACTTGGGCTGGAGTGAAGTCACGTGCGCGTTGTTCCGCGGCACTCAGGAAAACTTCTCTGCATCTGTGGAGGATTTTGCATTCTTTCGGTCTGTTTTCCCTTCCCAGGTGGCAAAGGAGATAACAATTGGTTTGGAAAAAAGAAAAATTTCAATTAACTATTCATTTACTTGTGTCACATAATGAATAGAATTATATTTAATCTATATATATATATAAATATATATAAATATATATATATATATACATAAAATCAAAATCAAATCAAAATAGATCTCAATTAATCGAACACAGTCCGACGGACATACAGACAGACAGACAGACAGACGGACAGACAGATGGTAGGACAGACGGACGAACGGACGGTCGGACGTTTTGAAAAAAAAAAACCTTTTTCGGTATCAGGGTACCCCACAAATGTATTTCCATTGAAATTTCGAAATCTATTTTTTGCATTATTTGCATATAACTTTTCCGATAAGTAGTATAGGGAAAGTTATGTAATTCTCCGTATATACGTACGTATACGGGAGGTAAAAATAATACCAATTAACTTTATTCTAAAAATTCGTTTGTTCTTTGCAGCTATTTACCCAAGTTTCCAATACGCATTATTTAGTTATAAAGCGTAATGCTTCCTAAAACCTCTTTTATGTTGGATATTCAATATTTGTCGTGTGTCACATACTAGTAGATAAAAGTATGTACTTCTATATTCAACTCACATACTTCTCTCAATAATCCAGTATTTTGTATCTATTATAACTTCTCGTGTTATACTAAAATACCTTTAATTAAATGTATGGACTCAAACGGAACAAAAATATACCCAGTATCTATAAAGATCTGCCCTTTTTAGAAATAACAGTTCTCTTGTAGCGTGTGTTTCAAGGAGTGTAGTAATCGTGTATGACGATTGTCTTTTCCTATGGCGCAGTCTTCCGTAAATACTCTAGAAACACATTTCTCTTTTGATATAATTCATAAAATTGTATTCTGCTACCGTTTACTTATGACATCTATTGCAGGGTTGACTACTCAGATAATGAAGAAAAGTTTTCAAAATTGCTTTTTTGAAACCCGCTGTATTTTTGAAGTTAATTGGATTCGCGGGGATGGCGTGTCGCAAAAGCGGTTAAGCAGTGTAAAATACCCTTGAAATAAAATAAACGCGTGGTGCTAGATAGAGTCACCGACCGTCAGGCTTCTGTCCCTGGGCGGGGAAAGGGGGGGGGGGGCTGTGAAGCGGAGGGTTTCGCCTCGTGGACGTCTTCGCGTGGCCTTGGGGACCAAGGTCGAGGGAGACGCGGCGCCGAGGGCGCAAGCCAATAAAAGATTCCTCACCCGCCGCGTCCCGCCGCCGCGTCTGCCCTCCCTGGCCTCTGGCAGGCGGGTTAATTATTTCCCTAGAAGACGGCCCAGCGCTCGCTCTCCGGCCGTTGCAGTTTCAGTTGAGAAGGTTTGCGGTGGGAAATGGAGAGAGCGAGATGGAACGGTAGTTTTGTAGAAGGAAGAGGTGCCGGATGTACGAGTATTTTTTGTGGGTAGGCTAGAGAACGAGAGATAAAGGAGAAGTGGATGTTTGAACAGAAGATTGAATATTTTAGTTTTCGAGACAAGAGAGAAGAAAAAGAATTTTTTAAAGTTTATTATTGCAGTCCTTTTCTCTGGTGGATCAAAGAAAGATACTGTATCAAAAATGCAGGGAAAAGTAATCATCTAGCAGTACTTCCATTTTATTTCTATAAGAAAATCAGTACTTTGTTGTTTTGAAATAATTTAAGTCATATGAGATTAACACTTATCTGTACATCCCTTCCTTTATTTTCTCTCTTGTTCATTCGTGCTCAATATTTTTACTGTTTTAATTATATCCAGATATTTTAAGACAATATCCATCAACACATTCAAGTATTAATTTTAGCAGTACGTTTTTCCACCGAATTTTTATTTTTCTTGGCGATAATTTTGAAAGAAGCTGTTAGAAGAGGTAGAGGAATGAAGGAAAGATGTCTCGAGGCAGGTAAGGCGACTGCTCCAGTCTCCAGAGGAGACTCGCCTTCGCGTCTAATGAACAGTGAGAGCGCAATATCGCAGGACCCAGGAGAGCAGCTCTTCTATGGGGCCCCTGTGCTGGAGCTGCTAGTGCTTCAGGAAACTCGCGGCGGCGGCGGTGGCGGTGGCGGTGGCGGTGGCGGTGGCGGTGGCGGTGGCGGCGGCGGCGGCGGTGGCGGTGGCGGTGGCGGCGGCGGCGGCGGTGGCAGTGGCGGCGGCGGCGGCGGTGGCGGAGGCGGCGGCGGGGCCGGCGGGGGTGGGGGCGGCGGGGGTGGGGGCGGCGGCAAGGTGGCGGGGGCGGCGGCAGGGTCGGTCGTGGCGGGAGCGGTGGTGGCGGCGACGCCGGCGGCAGCGAGGGCGGTGGTGGCAGTGGCGGCGGTGGCGGCAGCGGTGGCGGGGATGGTGATGGCGGCGGCGGAGGTGTTGGTGGTTGTGGCGGCGGCGGCGGCGGCGGTGGGGGCGGCGGCGGTCGGGGCGGCGACGGCAGAAGTGGAGGTGGTGGCGGCGGCGGCGGCGCCCGCGAGGTCGAGACGAGCGGAGGAGGACTCGGCGAACTTCCGGGCCAACTTAAATTACAGGCCGTCGACGGACGGAAGGTTTCACCTGCCCGCGGCCACACCGCCGCTCCCGCTGCTCGCCATCTTGACGTTCCCGAGCTCGATATCTGTATGAAACACATGCTAGCCATTATGCTCGGCTATAGCTTCGTTATGGTTCTCAATACATGATGTTCTGTTCTTGGTGCTTCAAGAGAGACGCATGCAAATACATTTTGACTTAATATTCACGTCATCAAATGGAGTTAACTTGATTTGTGGTGTTATAAGAGTGGCAGGATTAATGCAGGATCAATATGTACCATATTTTCTAATTAAGACTAGAAATCTTTACTAATATAGTAAAAACAGAACATTTGTCCCAACATGTGTATGGAAGGGACGATATGTCGAATAAGCTAATGTCGTAGTGTCATGACTTCGTATTTTCCCGTAAATTATGATGCATTTACACGATTTTACTCATAGGTGAAATGTTCTGAAACTAAACTAGGTAAACAGCACCTTTCCTTGAAACTTTACTTGAATCATAAATTGAACGGAAAGCATAAAAACAAAAAGTATTAATATAGTTATCAGTTTTGCACCGTAAAAGCCGATGAACAATCACATCCAGGAACTTCTAAAGAAGAATTAATTCCATTTAATTCAGATTGCTTTGAATGGAAGATTGTTGCTCATTATATCACTTGTGGGCTGCAATTTTGGCACATCTTAAACAATACAAATTTTCAGTTAATGCACTTTCCAGAATTTTGGGTTGGTCTACCTTCGGGCAGCAACAGCAGAATACCTTACAGAATAGTATTCAACCATGAAATTGCAGAAGTATGAATGCAAGAATGACGCATTTCAATGCAAGGTGAAAACTTGAAACTCATTTATGTCAGCAACTGATTTTTTAGTTGTGCCAATATTGCAGCCCACGAACGATACGACATTAATTTTCGAGTACTTTTTGTGCCGGACAAATTGTGCTCGTCCGTTCTTATGTATTTATATTATTCATATTGTTCAAGACTCTTACTCATTCAGTTCCAATGAGTGGAGTAGACTGATAGACGTCTGCGTCATTACCGGTGCCTCTCCATACATACGCCACAGCAAAGCCACTCTCTGCGGCGCGCGTGCCGCCCAGAGCGGTTGGCCCTCGGCGCCGAGTGCAGGGCGCTTGTGGGCTGGCGCGCGTTCGCCTTGGATCCGAGCGGTTGCGGGGGCGGCCGCACTTGGCAAGAGTTGTGTGGGCGAGCAGACGTTCTGGGCGGAGGCCAGCGGCGCCACCCTGGAGGCAGATCGCAGCCCGAGTCTTCCGCCGTCCCCCTCCCTCCTCCTCCTCCTTCTCCTCCTCCTCCCGGCCTTTCCCGTCACCCTCCAGACGGCACCGTGTCTCCGCTTTCCGTCTTGTTCTTCCTCCCTTATCCCCTCCTCGCCTCTCCTTTCACTTCTCAACACTCGCATCCCTTTCTAACAGCTCTTTCTGTCTTCGTCACTCCCTTCTCGTCTACAACACTCCCCTCCCTTCCTCGCCTCTCCCTTCCCTTCTCTACTACTGCTCTCCGTTCCTCCCGACTCCCATTCTATCGCCGCCGCACCACTTTCTTCCCCCTGCACCCCTCCTATCCTTGCCCTTCCAAGCCTTCCCACTATCCTCCCTGCCCCTCTTCCCCGTGTTACTCTTCTTCCTGCTCCGCTTCGACTCGGTTCGCCCTGCTCCCTGTACCGCTCCCCTCCGGCCTCTTGCCGTAACTGGCTCCTTCAGAATGTAGGTGCCGCCTCACAGCGCCGCGTTTAAGCGATAAAGGTGCCATGGATAAATAGTCCTTCCTTATCTTTTCAGAATAGAAGTGTATTGGTCAGTGTATTGCTCACATATGAAAAAATCATGTGTACACTGTCTGTTCTCTCTTCCCGCACCAAGAAACATCACCGTCTGTGACAACATCGCACCATCTCATCGCGAATAAGAATATATAAAATGTTTATTCGAACGTTTAATCATAATCTAGAAAACACTATTTTCTTCCAAAAGATAGTGAGCACATTCTTTACCCAGCACCCTATAGTGCTGTTGCACAGTTATTGTAGTATTGTAATCGTGTGTGATATTCACGGTTATTGATGGAGTGTTGTGCTGATGCACGGTCTACGCTTTGGTTATGGCTGTTGTCGCGATTCCTAGTTGTACGTTTCTAGGGACGGTCGTCCCCGATCGGGCTACACTTAAGCGATTTTGCAACGGGCACAGGCTTTATGGATTCCGCGACAACAGGAACAGGCTGCAGCAAATAAAGAAAACCAACTGTACTTTGCGGCGAAGACGAGAAAAAATAACCTAATTTCCGAACGCTTTAAAGTTTTCAAACGCACTAATTTGAATTGGGGGCCGGAAGTTTGCTTCTCGGTAAATGTATTAAAGCGTATTAGCGTGGATAAATTATTCTTGAGTAATTGCTGCAAAAAGTGTTTAGCTCCTAATATTGCGTGTCGAATGTCGTTTTGGGTCATCGCTGTACGTGGTTCCAACTTGGTGTGGGTGAGTTTGTCACCAGTATGTAATAGGCTGAAACTAATTCATTGAAAATATTTCATCCCGAATCTTTTAAAACAAAGAATCCAAAAGATATGTTTGCGGTTCATTTTTTAATCTTATTTTTCCCCTTTATCTCCTTTACTTTGTGCCACAAGATATTGCTCGTTCTGCCTTGAGACGGGAGTCCTATTTTTCGGTCTCTCTAGGCGTTTCTCATGGCTTCTATATTCTGCGTCTTCCGTTCTGTAGCTCAATTATATTTTATTATTTTCCATTACACGTTATTAAACTACAAATGAGAATTATTTTAGTTCCAGGAACGCTATATAAATACTATTTTACGTTTCTCGAATGCAAAATATATTATTAATTCAATGTAACATACAGATGGGCCCATACAAACAATCAAAACTAAGTAAATCATTGTTTTAAGTGAAAATAGCTTCTTACTGTATCACAACTTCAGGATAAAGCCTAAACTGTACATCAAAGTATTTTAAGCCCATCATTATCTATTAACGCGCTAATTTGATAGTATTCAGAGTTCTAGTTTCTGATTGTTTGTGATCACCCTGATACAGATCACGAGTCATCAGAAGTGCTAACTTCTTCATTCAATTATTCTCAACTGCATCTGACCCCGCATGTCGCCCCTACACACTCTCCGGCGTATCCCCCTCGCATGCTCTCCACGTGTTCCCTCGCATGCTCTCCACATGTCCCCTCGCATGCTCTCCACATGTTCCCTCGCATGCTCTCCATATGTTCCCTCGCATGCTCTCCACATGTTCCCTCGCATGCTCTCCATATGTTCCCTCGCATGCTCTCCACATGTTCCCTCGCATGCTCTCCACATGTTCCCTCGCATGCTCTCCACATGTCCCCTCGCATGCTCTCCACATGTTCCCTCGCATAATCCTCACATGTCCCCTCGCATGCTCTCCACATGTCCCCTCGCATGCTCTCCACATGTACCCTCGCATGTTCAAAGTTCGCAGTCCTACGTATGTTAACTTCTCCGAGGAGGGGGTAGGCTCGAGGCGTCATGGTTAACATAAACACTTTCCACCCCTGAGCTTTAAGTGAGGTATCAATCACGCATTTGTCCTTAGCCAATCAAAGTGGAACTTGTGGTGTACAAACCAGAAGTCGGTAGGTTTTGTAAAGATTCTCTCATTTCTCCTACCTCCCACTCCATTTTTCTATCATTAATCACCTCACACAATTATCACACATTAAACCATCACTCATGGACTTCAAATAATTTAAGGCTTCCAAACCTCAATTAATAAATAAGTTAACAAGAAAAGATAGTTCTTCTTTGTTGGTATAAAATAAAAATAATTGTTAACCTCCATGACAGATTAAAAAAGGCGTCATTAAAGTTAGCATTTTCTCTCTTAATGTCTACTCATTAGAATGCTCCAACCAGTACGTTATCTGATAGAGAGATCGCATCCTAAAATAGTATTTACATTATTTGTAAATTTTTACTTTCTTTTCAATTTCCAGATCAGTGTTCTATAAATAACGACGCACCAACTAAAATAATATTTCGTTTATTCTTTTCACTCAACGAATTTCGCAGAAATATGCAAAAGTGGAAATGCAAATGCATTGGAGCTGGAATAATAAAGCGCAGACCAAATTGACGTCCAGTTTATTGAAACTGTTATGTAAATTGGTAACGCATTTCGTCCACTTCTTCAGTATCTGAATAAATTATGCTCATCAATGATTGATAAGTGGTATCTGGATGGAAATTGTATTTGTAAATTAAATGCGTCGCAGCGGTAATTCCGGCGAGCACGCCATACGCGTTTGAATATATCAGGGCGGGGAGAAATAAGCGCGGCGGCGCGCGGCTTCCGCCGGGATTAAACGCTCGCTACAAAAACATTTATTCGCGTATCAGCTCGCGCGGCTGAACTGCCCTGGTCCGCGCCGCTGAGCAGGATCGACGCCCGCGCGACCGACCGGCCGGCCGGCTGGCCGAGCGAAAACAGCGCCCGCTCGCCATGGCACGCACGAAGCGGTCGGCTCAGGCTTCTGCGTTGATACGTGTAGAGGCTGGGTAAAAAAGACATTTTTTTTTATTTCAGACAGACACTATTAATAGCGGCGGTAAATTTTAGAGCATGCACACACTTTTAGTGCAAAAATGAGATTATTCTCAAAGGTTGGCATCAAACTGTGAATGAAACAAAGGAAACAAAATAATTTCGTCTGATCGCATCACCAGCTACTGACCTAAATGTAACATAGTACCCAATTAAGTGGTTTGAACACTTGAAATCTGTGAGAGCAACGGAAGAAAATAATTTCGTCTGGCTCAATCACCCACTACTGACTTTAATGTTTCATAAGTTATTTGTCTAAAATAATTTCGTCTGATCGCATCACCTGCTACTGACCTAAATGTAACATAGTACCCAATTAAGTGGCTTGAACACTTGAAATCTGTGAAAGCAACGGAAGAAAATAATTTCGTCTGGCTCAATCACCCACTACTAACTTTAATGTTTCATAAGTTATTTGTCTAAAATAATTTCGTCTGATCGCATCACCAGCTACTGACCTAAATGTAACATAGTACCCAATTAAGTGGTTTGTACATTTGAAATCTGTGAAAGCAACGGAAGAAAATAATTTCGTCGTCTCAATCACCCACTACTGACTTTAATGTTTCATAAGTTATTTGTCTAAAATAATTTCGTCTGATCGCATCACCTGCTACTGACCTAAATGTAACATAGTACCCAATTAAGTGGTTTGAACACTTGAAATATGTGAAAGCAACAGTAGAAAATAATTTCGTCTGGCCCAATCACCTACTACTGAGTTAACTCTGTCATTAAGTGATTTGTATAATTAAAATAAAATGCAAGTCAGTAAGGCTGTCTAAAAATTAGGGTATGCCACACGGGATAACAGTGATTTTATTTTCGTCGTAGTATTGCACCATTCGGCCTTTCGACCTAGGGTTGCAACATTTTCTGCTCGCAAAATAGAATGCCACTTTTACCACTTGTATCGTAAATAACTATTTTGTGGTTGCAGAAACTCTAGAAGATACGCGCTATGCTGTGGGTTATTACTCACCTTTTTTGGCGATGAAAATTTACTTTTTTTGTTTAAATCTCTTAAAACTTAATATTATTACATGATTGAACATGTTTTGTAACTTTAAAGTTCGAATGTGTTTCTCGTTACAGCATTGTTGTACTGTTGCTAGTCGTGAAAGCTACTTTTCAACTGAGCACATTTTTACTAACAGATAAAGATGAACGAAAATAAATGTTATCGGGTATTGTGATATTTTTTTCATTTTAAGCATTAAGAGCGAGTTTTGACCTAGATTTGCAAATCTGAAACTATGTTTTCCCTTGTGATTCCATCTCAGATGAGTAAAACTCACTAACAAGAATAATGAGTTGAATAAATAGGAAAATAATTATTTTGAAAAACAATGTGATGTGTTTGCACTCATTGTTTTTAGATATTGCTAAACAAATGCTTAATTTAAATTAAATAATTGATATGAATAATTAAAAAGTAACGTGAATAAATAAGTACGTATATTATCGCACTACACGCTACACATTTTTGGTACGTGACTACTGTGCTGTAAAATCTCGACATCAAGGTGGCAAAAATCACAATTCTGTTCGCCTTATTGTTCTGTAATATTGAAGCTTTACAAGAAGTTGGATACGCTTAAGATCTTTTTATACTCAAAGCATCTTTCACAGGACGCAAAAGTGAGTAAATGTGTTATACTTCAATAAACTTATAGAAGCTAAATTCATTTTTTCTCAAATTATTAGACAACATAATAAATGGAAAACATGACAGAAACTTCAAGTTTGTCGTACCGTTTTGTTTGCCATGATTTTTGTTGAGTCATATATTCATTTGAATATCACGTGTTGACATGTATTCACATTCACTTACTTGCAAGTGAAATGGCATGTCGGTGTCAAATATCCACATACATCTCGTTCTTGCTTCGAGATACAAATTGAATTATCAACTTAAGAAGATGGCCAAACTTCCAACGCCAAATTGCATAACGTATATTTTAACTGAATCTGTAAAAATAAGTTCTCAAAAATTATTCTAGAAGTAAATCACAAACACGTTTATACGGCTTATAATTGAAAAACAAAGATAATTTCGTCCATTTATGCGGTGATAAAATGTTTCATCTCGTGTACGGATCTGTGTCCCACAACTTCACTGTATCTCTGAATCCGTAAGAGCCATTAGTTCCGCGCAATCTGAAAGATGCTGTTTGAGAAGTACGAATCATCTCCAAGTTTGCGCACAAGTCCACGTTCCGACCTGCGCGAGGTAAACACCCCGTTCCACCCTACCCCCACTCTTCCGTGAGCGGTCTGCTGGCCCCGGGCGCCCGCGAGCCGCCGGCATTCAGGCGCCGGGAGCCCACGTGGCCATCCCCGGTGGGCGGACGGGCACGAGACGCCGGGGACGGCCCATCTCGCGGCATTTGTTTCCCGGCCGGAGATGGGGGCCGGATAAAAAGGCACTCATCCCGGCCGCTACCTGCGCGCCCCCGGGGACGACCCGCGGATCAAAGACGCGCCTTCGGCCGAGCCTTGCCTGAAATCCCGCTAAATCAGATATTCCGTCTTTGAGCGGCGTCAGCGTCGCGCGGCGTCGCCAGGGGGCGGGGAGGACGAGGGTGGACGGGGAGGACGGGGAGGACGGAGGCGGAACGGAGTGAGCGCGAGGCGGTGACGACGACGGCGGTGGCGGCGGAGTGGAGATTCGCAACGGGAGACGAATGCGTAGATTGGTATTGCGATGGCGAGGGGGTTGGGTTCGAAAGAAGGACGTGAGAGAAAGATGAAAGAGGCTGCAGAGTTTCGGTGAGAGATGGTGGAGCCTGAGGACGCGGCAGGAGCAGAATCATAAGGAAGGAGAAATGCGATTTGAAAGAGATGGTTGAAACGGCAATGGTGAAGATCCGACGTAGCAACTGAGTTGCAAGCAGGTCCAATAAAGCAGATGATAAAAATGTGTTTGGTAGTAATGATTGCAACTCTGACAGAGCTCTAAGAAAGAGCGGAAGTACGTAGAGCGGAGCGGAAGCGAGAGCGGAAGTACGATGATGAAGAAGGGAAAGGGGATAAGAATGAAATGAAGATCGCGCTCTAGAGGAAAGTGAAAGAGGAGGCCCGAAAAGTGGAAACGGACGCAGCGCTTTCGTCCGTCCTCAGGACGGACAAAAAGCGAGGGACGCGCCCGTCACCGATGCGGATACACTGAAGAAGGAAGAGAGGGACGCGGGAGGTAGGGTGTGGGGACCCCCGAGGCCGCGTCCGGTCGCTTCGCAACACGATTCGCGACTTAAGCGGCGTGGGAGGGGTGGAAGATGTCCGGGTGGGCGGGCGGACGAGAGCGGCTGTCTCGGCCCGGTGGACCGTCCCTGGACGCGATACAAAGGCGAGCGATGTAAATACTGCGATTCCAGGTAAGTTTTGAATGTACGTTTGAAACTTTGAATATGACGATTGCCTTATCTGACTCCCGGTCTGAAGGACTAGCCGATTTGGTTGATTGTGGACTCTTAGTGAGTACTTGTGTTAATATTTTAAAATATTTGCAATTTCGTTTAGAAAGCAATTTGAGCTTTCTACTTAACCAAACTTCGTACTTTTTGCTTTAAATGAAAGATAGCGGTCTCAGTCCAAAAAAAAACAATTAAATGAGGTCAAACTTATGTGCAGTATGTTACGTGTTCAATTAAGAAAGAAAATTATCCCATTCAATGTAAACGATGTCGAACTCTTCGGGCACACTCAGGCGAATTACAATAGTATCTCGCGTTGCGTTAAATTCAAATATCATTACCAGCTGTTACAAAGACACAAATCTACGAACTGTACTGCAATGTGTGTAAATTGCAACGGCTATCACACTGTTAATTATCATGGTTGCTCAAAATTCAAAAAGTTCAACAAATCACCCCTCGCACGTACAAGTCAATCTCCCCAAATTCATAAAAAATTAAAAATATCAATGTTCAACCTACCAGTTCACCGAATCATAAAACTTTTTCATAGCAAATTCTACTACATATAGACCCCTCCCCTCCACATTCAGCCCATTTCTCTCATTGCAGGCTCTGTCTTAAACTAACTCGTTACAAATGGAGTCTCCGAAATAATGTCTGCATTAACCCCACAAATTCAAATCATTATAACGCACATGCTGCCAATTATATTTTTGGAAGCATTCGCTGTGAATACGAATTGTATTGTTTTAGAATTGGTAAACCTCCCTTATTTCATTAATCTCGGAGAAAAAGTATAAAACGACCTAAAACGACATCCTTGGAGTTTTCTATTTTCCATACAGCGCTTATGTAGAACTTTTCTGTTGTAACTTTCCTATTATTCGTTTGTGCCATACAATCTTTCGGAGTCAGCTAGAGTAAATTATATTTTAGTCCTTTGTGAATGAGCATCAGTTTCCAAGAAATACCGTCTTGAAATAAAGATATACATCAAACATATATTCCTTTGAGCAACCTACTTAACACATCTAATTTAGTTAGTCTACACTTGTGAGCGCTTTTAATGCGTCTGCCTGGGTTTTTCACGTGAGGCTGTGCCGGGCATCCAGCGCCTGTTCGTAAACGCGATGACTGAAAGTACACACTGTGTTACGAGTTGATTACTCAACTCTCGTCTTTTCTCGCCCACGGAGAGAGGGTATTTGGCTTGGAAATTTTTACTCTCTTGTACAACATTTCTGTGGCAGAGGATGCTGTTTTTTCTTCACTTCCGGCTTTTTCTGTTTTTATATGAAAGAAAGTTAATGCGTCACGTTCCAACACAGCTTTTACTGTTTTTCATCAATATGATACTTTTTAAACTTCTTGAAAATGTTACAAATATACATCTAAGTAATTAAATTTTCCTAGATTATTTATAAAATAATAAATGAAACTCCCCATTTATTGAACATAGGACGGTAAATTGAGACACTTCTAGGGTTGATGCGGAAACAAGTTACCAACCACCGTTATTTAAGTTCTCGAAAGTTAAAGTAAGTCTATACTATTTAGTGAACATTATTAGTAACAGAAAGTAAGTTACCTAGTTGTAATTATGAGACGGATTCAGGTGATCCAAAGCATTATCAATGAAATGTTCTTAAATTGTTTTAAAACTGCTTTAAAAGCTAAGAAAATGTAAAAAGAATATTAAAAAACAGTTCAGAACCACAACTCATGTTGTTGGATATGTTACTGATGTAATCGAGCACATTTGTTGTATCTCGTAAATATTATTTGAAGCAAGTACCCTTGAAATGTTATTAAAATCGGCGAATAATACTTCTTAAGTGACGATAAAATGTAAAAAAATATTTATTAATCGAAATCGATGCAAAAGGCAGAAACATTTCGTATACAAATAAGTCCTTACCTTCTGTCATGAAACAAAATGAATGTATATACTGAATGGCATTGTTCTAAAGATAAAAGGAAAGGCACACGTTACATTAAAATCCGTCTTCTTTGTTATAGTATAATTTCTACTTAACTACTAAAGAAACGTACTTGAATGTGAAGAAATTATGCAAAATTAATTGTTTTTACACGAACATTGAGTGTAATGGAGGCAATTTTTTCGTTCTCTTTCAACGACTGATCATTGATGCGAATCGATGACGATTTTGTAAAATCGCCCGTATGGCGTAATGGCGTAATCGCAGCATTTAATATTTTCTTATTTTTGTATGCTCTTATATGTTAGCTAGCGCATGGAGTTATTCAAATACAACCATACTTATTGGTGAGCAAAGACGTTTTTAATTGTGTCAGAATATAATCTAAGACGTGTAATTTCATTGCATAACGTAACAATTATATGAATTGTTTCAGGGATAATCAATATCAATGCTTTTCCCCCAAATAAGAATTGTTCCTAAGTATTTATTCGTCATAATTTGATTTTTAGTATACTGTGACGAACCTGCCCGTCGGAATACGCCAGTGACTTGTGCTTACTGAAACTAGCGGGGTCCCACAATGTGCCGAGACGCGTGGGTGTTCGACATAGTAGGGGATATCAGGTCACTTGCGCTAAATTTATTTATATGTGGGTGCAAAGCGCGATTCCAACCTGCCTCCTCCGCCAGCTCTAGAGATCTCGGGGAGTGAGTCGCTGTTTCGGGATGATGCGCATGCTCATAACTTATTAATTAAGAAAACACTTGATTGTTTGTTGATTGTTTAAGTTTTGTCCGTCAGAATGGCGGGCATTTATTCAAAATGACACTGTTTTATTACATGGACATTTAATGATCACGCAACAACGCAATCCCCTTCTTTGTCCACTAGCGTTCCAGTCTTTTGATTTTAGAGAGGAGCCTACGGTGATAAATTTTGGGTAACCTCGCGGTAGAGAATTGATGGTTGCCGTCCTGGATTCGCGCTCAAATCGCGCTCTCCAGGTGATGCCGCTAGAGGAGGGGCGGCGTCGTAAGTCCAGGGACTTGCGCGGACTCGCGCCTGGACCAGTCCTGGGTCCGCAGCACGGGCCGGTGATCAGATTGAAGGCCCTCGCTCTCGTACCGATGATGAAGGTGTGTGTTTTTCTCGCTGGGTAGAGCCGTCATACGTCACTCTACCCGCTTCGGAATGCACGTCGCGGCAGGTCGCTCACCGTGACAAGTGCCTTTTGGCCGTTCTGGCTTTCGTCCGCAGAACGAATAAATTCCGATCGCTTTATAATAGTTCGTGGTTATTTCGCTTGATAATAGTTTTAAATAATGCTCCAGTTCCAGAGAGGATGGCATCCGGTGGAGCGAAAGCTTTGTAGCCTTGTTGCGGTTTCAAAATTGTTCCAATTTTTTAAGTAATATATCGACTGTTTTTAAAAAACGAATCGATTTCCATTAAAGGCGGAAATAGCAATTAGTGTTTAAAAGTATAATACGATTAATACCATTTATCACTGAATATCTCTATCGAGAAATTTCAGATGCACGAATTACGAAATCTATTGTGTTTTCTAACTATCACGCAATCTACTTAGTTTTGTTACACTTCGGTCAATCGATTTTAAGTGGTCCAGAATAAAATAAATTGGTCGCTCGACAATTTATGTACAAAATATGATTCTTTTCCGATATGGTCGAGTGACCTGTGCTGGATCACGTAAAATGGATTGACCCACTTTCGTCGTTCGTTAATCTTCTTCTACAATTCTTGCTGTATGTTTGTCCGCTTTTATTTGTAATAAAATAACTAAAAATATTATTAATTTTAATGAACTTAGTGCTTTTCTCCCATCTGCATCCTTGTATTAAAAAAATCTACGCGAGTGATTTTATTGGAGCTTGTACGTGAGCCATCCGTTTCGTCCGCTGAGCTGCCGGCTCGCACATTCGTCCGGCAGCGCGGGCCTCGGGCGCTCTCGCCGCGGCTGCTGTTGCCCCGTGAGCCGCGCGGGCGGCGCGCACTCCGTTCGGCGACAAAGGGGCGATGTCACGGAGCGACGGGCGCCGGGGCCAATGGAGCACGGCGCGCCCCACCCTGCTCGCTCGCCCGCTCGCTCACTCGCTCGAGTGCAGCAGCAGCTGCCGCCGCCGCCGCCCTCGTTTCAGCCCGTGACCATACCCGCGCCGCACTCGCCTCGCTCTCCCATGCCCCCACCCCCGGTTTGGCCTCTCCGCACGGACACATTGAGATTGATCTCAGCCCCCTCCGCGCTGCTTCGCCCCGCTCAACATCGTTCCGCTCCGATTCACCAACCTCTGCACCCTACTTCCAACTCATTTACCTTACTCTAATATGACCTACCCCGCTCTGATACGGCTTACCCCATTCTAATACGACTTACACCGTTCTGAACTGGCATATCCCGTTCTAATCTGGCATATCCCGTTGGAATCTGACTTAACTCACTCTAATCTGACTTACCCCTTTCTAATCTGAACTACCCCAATCTAACAAGGCTTACCCAACTTTAATACGACATACCCCACTCTAATTTGATATACCACCTGTAATCTGACTTATTTCAGCCTACCTTATCTGACTTATCCCATTCCGATTTAACCAACCTCGCTGCACTCCCCATTATTTACCTCTCCATACTCCTTTTAACGATAAATAAGCCTCGACAAGCCCTTTCCCACCTCATAAACACACTCCACCATAAACGCACTGCGCTTCCTTAACGCCTTCCGGCATTGCTTCTCTCTCTCTCTCTCTCTCTCTCTCTCTCTCTCTCTCTCCCTCTCCCTCTCCCTCCCTCCCACCCAACTAAATCCCTCCGACGAGGATTCCCGTCCTCTCCATTCGTACCACAACCGGCTCATTCCTCCCCCTGACCGTTCTTCTGTCTCAGTCTGCCCAAACTTTCTCTCTCCTCCCACATCTGTTATTTCCCTCCTCCTGATCTGCAACGCTTTTGACGGCACCGCATTTGTCCTGTCATTGTCCCTGCAGCCCGAATCACCTCGCCCCACCCCCACACTGCAGCCCTCGTCCGTGGCCCTCCCTCCACCGAGGCCCGTTGAAACTAGCCGTGTGCACCGGGGTGCGGCGCTGACCCCGTCACCCGCCCGCGCAGTCTGACGTCCCTCTGAATTGAGAGCTCGATTCCAGACTATTGATCGCTGCTCCGCATGGTTCCGAATGGACGAACTCTGAAAGGGAGGCTTGTCAATGCGATGTTCTCGTGATACGTTGCCGTTCCATTTTGAATGTATAACGTGGAGCTGAACTTTTTCCGTTGAATATGGCAACAGCAATAGACAGAAATATCTTTTTCCCGCATACGTGCTCCACAAATCTTTTCAATTAAATTGGAAGTTTTTCTCTAAAGTTCCTGTTTAAAAATCCTTTATCCGATACTTTTGATCTGAGTTTATTGAAATTGTCTATTATTAGATTTTTAAAATATACGATCAGTGTCATAAAATTGCTGCTCTATATTGATTTACTTTTCACTGTTCTAATTCTTGTACACATTTAGGTATTATGTTTCATAATAATAATAATAATGATAATAATAATAATAATAATAATAATAATAATAATAATAATAATAATAATAATAATAATAATAGTAGTAGTAGTATTGTGAAACTCTGACCCTTATTTCACTTTTGCCTTTGCACGTATTACAATATTACAATCATATTTTCCTTCTCATCTCACCTTATCTTTCTACATTTTGAACTATATATCTGAAGACCCGTATTTTGTACCAATAATTGACCCGAATACATTCCATTTATGTACTCATATAAAAGACACATTTCTTGTGAAAAAGAATGTGTAATCTCAATATATCATTTCGCTAAACTATTTTGTTTGCACGCAAATTTCAAAATTTTAGCTACCAAAACTATGCTCCAAATATTACTTTTTGTAATATCCCAACCAGTTAATTATTAAATAGTGTTTTATAATACTGCAAAGAAACTGACAACTCTTAATTTCTTCTCTTAAAATCTCCCATGGTCTCAGAAACACATTTATTTAACAAATTCTTAATTTGATTTGGTTAAATGTATTCATCAAAAACATCTATAAATGTTATGTCAATTTTTCGAAAATATTAGTTTTTTGTGTACTTTGACGTGAAACAAAGTCTCCCGCTTGGAATTTCCTGCGCTTCGCAAACATATTTTGAGATTTGCTTGGACGCAGTTGAATATTTTGTGAATCCCGTCTCATTGTTCCACTTTATATTAATTAACTTAGTATTACTAATTGTAGAACATTAGGTTCGAAAACTATATTGAGTTGTTATGCATATGTAAGCGTTTACATATATTGCGCGTAAGTACGTGCTTTCTCATTTGCTGGAATTATCGAAATTATTAAATTTGAATATTCATTGCTTTGAGCGTTTCCTTATATGAAAGAAAATATGACCTAATATGAAAGAAAAATTGAAAAAAATAGTACCATAATTATGTACGAACGTTTATTATAATTTGATATTACCATCTTTCGTGGTGTTGCCGTTCTACTGCAGCGAAGGAATTTAAGATGTGTTTCCGAGAGGTTCAGTGTTGGCGACATAAGATACAGATAACGTAAGGCGGCTTCATTTACGTAATGTTAATGTTCCTTCATCCAATAAATTGGTATTCAACTTCATCAGAGTCAGGATATGCAGATATGCATAAGGTGATGATATCATAGTTTCGAAAGCATTGATAATGGGATATATTGGATGGAATTTGTTTCTGCGTGTTCAATTTATTGGTGAAATTATCCTTGCTTGTCTGTATTTATTTAAAAGTCTTAATTTACAGGAAAATGAAACATTTAAGAATAAACTTAAAATATCTTGGAGAAACGGCAAAAAATAATTTTATGGTTTACTAGTTCTTTGCTGTGAGTTTTTGGACATGAAACAAATCAGTTAACGGTATAGTTAATACCCTTGCTGGCCGTTCTGATTCTTTTTGCCCGCGCAGCCCTTTGAATACTTTATTCCCGCTCTAACACTAACACAAAAAACACATTTTTAAGAATTCGATTTATTCAAGTTGAATTTCAAGAAAATGCAATAAATAAATGGCATACTGGTCAAATAGTAAAATAACTCGTTTTCAACTTTATTTTGCTTAATTTTTATGCGGTATAAAATATTATTACATAACCGTTACTAAAGAGCGAGAAATAATGTGCTGTTGTAGCACCATTAGTTTAATAAACAGTTATATTACACTTTTATCTTCATATTTATTATCAAAGTCTGCTAGTGGCATATATGATTTGAATATCAGAAACGCAATCAATATCTTTTTCTAAAAATAAAACTGCATCGAAACGTATTGCTGACGTCTTTTCCAAATTTTAATAAAAAAAATCATTCACATTTACCTCGAATATACATTAAATAAGATGTTGAGAATGTCATTTGTATTTGATTGTGAAATTATTGGGCTACATCTTAAAACTCATAAAATTTCTCTGTGAATTATATTTTGTTAATACATCAATAACAGCATTACTTATAACTGTGTTGGGATACTTACGTTTTTAACAGTAGTCGACTCCAATTAGCAAAAGACACCTTCTCCAGGCTTCTCGAAAGACTCGAGCTTCCGAACTCGCAAACAAGGAGTTTCTGTGTCCTGTGATCTCGTTGTCTCTTTGAAACCCGCACCTCTGTCGTTATCTTTGTACGCCTGTTTCTTTCCACGCTCCTTTGAGTGCGCTTCTGAAAAAAGCGAGGCGGGCAGGCGCATTGCTTGCCAGGCGCTTTGTCTCCTCGAAGGTGCATTCCCTGGAAGTTTGGGTGGCGTGATTCCCACCGGAGAGCGCTTCAATTTTGATTACCCCGAGCCAATTAAACGGCGACAGCGCCGCCTTTGTCTCCGACCGCGCCCCGCGCTACTCCCCCCCCCCCCTAAACCTCACGCGTCGCCAGGGGGGGGGCTGCAACTCGTGTTCGCCGCGGTGGGGGGGGGGGGAGATGATGTGGAATGAGGTGGTGCGCACTGCGTCTGTTCTTTTCGTGCTCGGTACATGCACAAATACCTGGAGAAGCGCTAAATTGGAAGCAGTAATTTCAAAGTACAAAAAAAGTTGTCGAAGTACCTGCAAGTCTTGTACGAAGGAAATGAGGCAGAGTTCGGGGAGTCACTTTTAAGTCAATTCAATTTCACCCACTCTGGTCTTTAGTAAGGCCACGATTATAACAATAACAATCCAATGATTATAAGGGTTTGTATTTTAAGAATTCTTTCAAAACTAACAATGGTGTATTATTATAAAATGCTTTAAGAATTTTTGTGATGTTGTGGAAAGAGAGAACTCAGAAACATTTTCATAACTTTTTTGCATCTATCGAAAGAATTATAGTAGCCTTTACAAAGAATTATAATGTTGTTGCGAGGAGTACTTTACTAAAACTTATAATGTTTTTGATGAGAAGTAAGTTAATTTTCAGCAAAGGTTTGGTAAAGTTTTCCGCTTCCATTGATGAACACCAGTCCATGAGATCTATTTAGATATTGCACAGATACTCATGTAAAAATGACTTCACACACTCCCTTAGAAGAATTGACGATTTATGATTAATTGGTGGCACTTTGTTGAAACTTATAAAAACACGAGATTTTCAGACAAAAATATCTTACTTCTTTACCTGACGAGAAGAAACAGTACGAGTAAAACTTACGTATGATACTGTTCTGTGCCGAAATAATTGATGATCGTGCAGTGTAAAGTGATGTGTTGGGATTTTAACGTTTTCTTTTGTATCAGAAATTATAATTTTGAACATTAGCTCACCAGCCCGAAAATTATTAGACTATAAAAGGTATCTAAAATTTTGACTAATATAGGAAAAACTGTATACAAGTCAATTATTACCAAAAAATTACAAATTTACACATCTTATATTACAAATAAATTGTAAAAAATTATTGCTAACACATTGTAATAATAACATTGCTGACCTAAAATGTTTAAAAGCATTGCTGATAGCACCGCTGATGATATAGAGAAGAGAGGAAGAATCAAAACGCAACGCAGTTTCTCGCCACCTCGGCACGCACCAGATTAGCCACGCGCAGCTGCCCCTTCGCCGTGAAGGCCCCGACTAAGTGTCGGGTCGTAAACATCGCCACGCCCCTTCGTTGACAGCATCCCATCCCAGTTACCCTCTCATCCTCAGAAGGACGACCCAGTTCCCTTGGCAAAGCATTGTGAAAGCAGGCTGCGCGTGCGCGGTAGCTGCCCCGCATCTAGGCGACAGACATTTGTTTCACCGTGCAGCACAAATTATCACAAGTGAGAAATTTCGAGACCCCCTAATCACGTCGGACATATAATAAGTTACACACAGCAGAGCGCGCATCTCGTACCCTAACGACTACTCCCGAAACTGCTGTAATGAAACATTTTTTAACCAATAGGGTATTTCTAAGAGCAGTTCAGCCGAGAGATGAACGCTCCAAGCCTATAAGTGTTCGATAGATTTCAAAACATTCTCCAACACCCAAATTCTATAAATAACATGACAGACAATCACGTGATCAGAAGACCGCTCTCAAGGGAGAAGGGGGATTTCTCATGGAGGAACTTCGGGCTCGCTGATGAAAATTTACTTCGGTCCCAAATTTCAGAGACTTCCACCACAAATTTCAGGGTCATCGGTCACAGGCTTACTTCGGTCTTAATTTCCAAAGTGTGTTTTTCAGACATAGATCTTCAGGCAGAGCATTAATAAATTTGGTTAGAACTTGCAAAGCAGTCATATCAGTTAGGAATTCTACAGATTTCGGTCTCATCATTAAGTGATAGTGTTTCATCCAACAACGCGAGAAGGTGGCGTGTGACGGTCTTTCTCTGCGTATGCGTGTTACACGCAACGGGTCACCGTCGTGGCAACACGCTGCGACACGGTTCATAACCGCCGTGTCGCTCCTAGGTACCAGCCAGCCTCCGCCAAAATCCGTTCGACGAGCAATGGTCGGAGCACAGTAACCATCGCTTGAGGTAAATACACCGGACCAGTCATTACTGGCCCTGTCCACCAACAGACTATCACATTCACTGGACAGAACGCTGATACAATAGACTCCAGCTCCTTTATAATTCGTTGCCACTTGTATTTATTTAGTTAATCGATCTGAATAAAATCGCATTCATCACTTTTGTGATATAATAATTTCATATAAAATCTGTAGTAAACTTGCATTGTTCCCGACTCGCAGTGACTGTCCGCCACTGCGGTTCTCGAACGCTGATACCTTAAGAGGCATGTTTTGGTACCCAAGAACTGTGAATGCAAATGCAACTGCAGCATGCAGCTGCTGTGATGTACTTCAAAACGAGTTTCAACAGGCTCATTAGGTTCAATTCTACACCCAACGTGTGCTGCACGCGCTGCTATAATATGAGAGCATGGCAATTAAATTTTAAAAAATGTACACAGTTTGCCTTGCCTCACATCTTATGCAACATTATCACGTTTCTATCGTGATCAAAAATTCCAAATATTATACACACACATGTACACACACATACAACCCACGCATCACCATCTGACTTCCTTATTTCCTCGTGTCTCACTACTACATTACTATCTTTTCATCACTGTGTATTATTAATATTCACAAGTTTCATAACATTTCATCAACAAATACAACAAATATGAATGTCTATTCTTTATTATCTCATTTCTTCATTCCTCAATCATCCCAATACATAATCTTGTCATCCCTCATTCCGCAACTATATACACCCCTATCTTGTCAATTGAAGTACCAAAAAATCAAATATATATTCAAAATCACACATCAAATATTATTCAGTTAACTCCGCAGACTTTCTTAAGACAATAATTTTAACTATACTATCTTAAGCTCAACAAATACCAAATTACTAAAATATAACACAACATAATTGTACGTATATATTCCCACTTTGATTTTACTTTTTTATTTCCTACGCGATACTTCGTAATTTGATTTTTTATTAACTTTCTTCTACTTTTTAATATAAATTTTAGAAGATTACAGAATTAAATGTTGAAATTTCAGCGTCAATATTCATCACAGACACCAGTTTTCGCGTGTGAAGAATCGTCCTTCATTCCTGGGCCTGGGCTGCGGAGGCACAGTTCGCGAAGTCAGTCCCTTGCCTCTAATCTCTCACCCCGTTTTCATTCTCTTTAACCATTCCCTCCACACCAGCGCCGCTGCTGAACCACCTTGTGTCCTGCGGTTTGTGCTACTGTGAACGCGCTTCCAACTCGCCCCAGGAACAACCCCCCCGCCCGAATTCGAATTATTTTCTTTATCTCTGTCCTCCAGTCTCACCTAGCCTCTCACGCTTTTCTCTCTCGCTCGCTCGCTCGCTCGCTCTCTCTCACTCTCTCGCTCGCTCTCTCGCTCTCGCTCTCTCTCTCGCTCTCTCTCTCGCTCTCTCTCGCTCTCGCTCTCTCTAGCTATCTCTCGCTCTCTCTCACTCTCTCTTGCGCTCTCTCTCGCTCTCTCTCGCTCTATCTCACTCTATCTCGCTCTCTCACTCGCTATCTCTCGCGCTCTCTCTCGCGCTCTCTCACTCGCTTTCTCTGGCTCTCTCACTCGCTCTATCTCGCTCTCTCACTCGCTCTCTCACTCGCTCTCTCACTCGCTCTCTCACTCGCTCTCACTCGCTCTCTCACTCGCTCTCTCACTCGCTCGCTCTCTCTCGCTCTCTCTCTCGCTCTCGCTCTCTCTCGCTCTCGCTCTCTCTCGCTCTCGCTCTCGCTCTCTCTCGCTCTCTCGCTCTCTCTCTCTCGCTCTCTCTCGCTCTCGCTCTCTCTCGCTCTCTATCTCGCTCTCGCTCTCTCTCGCTCTCTCTCGCTCGCTCTCGCTCTCTCTCGCTCTCTCTCACTCTCTTTCTCTCTCGCTCTCTCTCGCTCTCTTTCTCTCTCGCTGTCTCTCTCTCTCGACTATCAACCCGAATTCTTTCTTACCGGCAGAGTTAGTTCTAATGTTTTCTGCCGGTTGCTCTTTCCGCATTACTGGAACAATTTACCTGCTGCAGTACTGGCGATTTTTCCCTTCAGTGTGCGTTGCTTCCGGAAATGTCTAGAGAATTTCGTGTGATGCCAAATAACTGTGTATGTTAGGCCTTCTTAGACATTCTCCTTAGTTTTACTTTGTTAGTTTTTACTTAGTTGTACTTTCCATATTATATGCATTCCTACATATGTAACATGTAATATCTCTGTATCTTTACTATGTGCTGTAAAACTCTGCCACCGAGCGAAAGCTCATTAGCAGAAAAAATAAATATTATTATTATTATTATTATTATTATTATTATTATTTTACTCGGAATGTTCTTTAGGTTGTAATCGCTATCAAGGACACTGGCACTTCGTTGTTTTTATATCTTGGCATCTTCTGACTTGCTATTTCTTCTGTTAATTTACTGCTTGCAATTTTACATTTGTTTCCATCACTGCTCACGGCATTCTGACAGCAATAAATGCCTCTGTCTCCTTCTTGATTTTTTGTTTTCTTTTTTTAATTGTCTTCATGGAATTAATTCTATTATGTTATTCTTTACCTAACTCCGTCTTACTATAACTTGTGAATTATTTTCCTCAATGCACTTCACTCTTCTCCGTTTTTCTCCAATCGTTACTTCTCTTATTAACATCAGCAACGGAGACTCAATCATTCTAATCTTATTTTCACCAAAAATAGTATGCTGTTGTTCCAGCATTTTGCAACCTTTGCAATTTGCTATTTTTAAACCCTCATCTTTAGCAATCACTGTTATTGTAATAGTCTCCCTATGTTAACGCTACTTTGATTTCCGTGATATCAGATTTGTCACTATCCTCAAACCCGGTCTCTGATGTCACCATCACTATTACCACCTCCCTCCGCCAGCTGCCTAAGAGCAAGGATTTCATCGCGCCAGCCTTCGCCGGCGCCGGCGCGGGCAGCCACGGCTGTCGTGGGCGGAGGGCGCGCTTGTTTTGGACGCCACAAGAACAATCGGCCCCCGCGACGTCGTTAGCCCCGGCGCTTCATTAGCAGCACGAACCCCTTCGCCCGCGCCCTCCCTGCCACGACCCCAGGCTTCCGGCCAGCCTCCTCCCGCGCCCGCCCCGCTCAACACAGCCCTCATCCCCGCCCGCTCCATCCAACCCCGCTCTCCATCGCGTCCGCCTCGCTCAACACTGCATCCCTCCTTGCCCACTTCTCTCATCCCTTCTCTCCATCGCGATCTCCCGATCCACCCAACCCTGCTCTCCGCGTCCGCTCCGCCTCAACACTGCATTTCTCCGTGCCCACCCCGCTCAACACTGCTTTTCTCCTAAACACATCCCGCTCAATACTACTCTCCCCTGTGCCCACCCCGCTTGACACTACTGTCCTCCGCACCCGTCACACGCTCCCCTGCTACCTACCTCCCCTTCCATCACACCGTTCCCATCGCTCCGTGCCTCACGACTACCGCCACATTCGCCCCGCTCTCTCCCCGCTCCCACCCTCTGCTGCCGCCCCTTCATCCCCACCTTCGTCCGCGCCCCGCACCGCCACCGTCTCGAGTTTCTTGCGGCGGCGGCGGCGTCCGGCGACGCGATAGCGGTAGCGACGGCCGCGCCGCGCCTCGGCTTCTTTATTAGGAAACTTTCTTGCCCCTCCGGCGGGACTAGGACGCGGCGGCGGGGCCGCCCGCCCCCGACGTTCCGCCTCCCCGCCCCCGCCCCGCCTCCCGCCGCGGCGCGCCATTGAATATTCATCGGAAAAATTGTATTTGTATCGCAAATTGGTCGTGAAAGTAATGATGAAAGAATTCGACGTCGGCAGTTCCTTGAGGCCTCCGCCTTCGCCGCCGACCGCGTCCTAACGCCTTAATGAGAGGCCTCGCAGAGCGGTGGAGTAGGAGGGGGGTGAGGAGCGAGGAAGACGCTGAGATTGCGCTGGCTTCCGACAGTCAAGAGCTGGTTCGCTTCCCACGAATATCCTCGCGAGCGACTGAAGGATGCCGTGAAACCATGCAATAAGAGGCTCATCTCTGGGTTGCTTCGCGTTGCTAATTATAATTTGTTACTTTGCAACTTGTGGTTGAATTTATTTTAACTATGTTTTTAGTGACTTTTTTATCTTGTCTTACCTACACGACGAAGAAGAAAATTAAAACAGGAAATGTGTAAAAAAAAATGATAACGAGAGAATTTGTTTGCTTGGTGTTGTTTTTATTTCCTGTATTGAATTGTATATAATGCATATACAATTTGAAGCTAATTAAAATTATTAATAAGGTACTTCATTACAAATGCTTTTCCACGTATTGCCCACACTGTAGTGGCTAGCAGCATTTGAAAATTTAAAAGAGTGAATATGGATGTAATTTATAATTTTTCTTTGAGTTACGTATTATTTACCCGTTAGAGACGGAGTCCAAAGAATATGCATGTGTGTCTCACTTTTCTTTTCGTAATACAATATGTCTTATATCGTTTCGAAATTACTAGCTTGACTTCCGCGTCTCAGTCCCTTTTATTCCTTACCGTGGCGCTGTCGTGGCTGCTTGTGGTACGTAGAGGCAGCGGGGAGAGCAGCATTTCTGGCATTAGCACTCCACCTTGTAATCGGGAATCGTCTGTGCCGGCAAGAGAAGATAAGTCGTGCACCATTAGAATACATAGTGGTTTCGCAAGGTGTCGCTTTGAGGAACTCCCCGTTTCGAGATGTCGAAGAAGGTTCGATAGGAAAATGTGACAATACATAGTTAATGAAATTGCCACAAAAAGCAAATTTATTGTGCAGTAAATTGAATATTAAAATTGCAACGAAAATTTGTTTTATTTCTAAATGCAAAATATAACCAAATTATCTTTATTTACTTGTTTATATATTTTACAGCACAGTTTTTTTCTTTCACATATTTCATGGAAAAAGTACCACGATTATAACAGAACTTGACACCTGTTTGTCCACTGTAGTCAGCCTAAAAGTATCACGCAGCATTAATCGATATAATTCACGGAAATATCTATCATCATACTAATTATAAAGTTTTGCGTTAAAAGACAATTTTGTTCTAATATTTGCCAGATTCTTTGTAGGAAGCAACTGCAATTTATACTTTGTTTTAATGCTGATTAATAGCTAAATATAACTAATATTTGAATTATTCATTACTTTAATTTCGGTAAAACCCCTAGAAATCTATAATTTGTATTTAAAATAGCACATACTTGTTTTTACAATGAAGGTCTTATTGTCTCATATATTTGGTGAGAAGTCTTGGTGGAAATTATTGAGATCATCAACTAAGAGGAATTCTCTCAATTCAAATCACAGGACCTCGCTGTTAACAAAAAGTCCATTCTGCTCATTAAGTGCCATACACTAGTGTGCTGGAGGGTGTCACTTGCTACTTCGAAGTTCCTACCAATGAATACCAAATAGTCATGCCGCAACCCGCTTGACTCCTCTGTATTTCAGCTCAGTGGTTGCGTTCGCCCTTGCTTGTAATGTGCTGCCTTTGTTCCTTGTTCGTCGATGTTGATTTTAGTACTTGCAGATATTATTTCAAATGTAAAATATTAGGAAATCATGATAGAACAAATGTGGGTACCGAAATATAATATATGAAGTAAATAATCCTGAAATGTGCGCCAGTAAGATAAAAGAATTTTCGTTTCTTCGTCAATTTCGTTTTATTGTTTGGTCGTGCAATAGGAATTATTTATCGCATAGCCATTTATTTATTAAATCAATTCTGAAGTAGTCTTATCAAATATCACTCTCTTGTGAATTTTGGGACCATGCATGTGCCACATTCCGGTGAAGGAATTTGTCGATAATTTCCATTGCATTTATGGCGCTACATTTCATATTTCTCCATGTTTATTTCAAATTTTAAAATATTTGTCTTAAAAGTTAAGTTAGGTCATGTAAATTAATAATTTCAATTAAAATACATGTAATTAAATTGATATAAAATGTTTATGTAAATGCATTATCGGTTTCAGTAGCTGGTACTTCATCGAACGATTTGAGAGACAAAATTGGGTGCTATATTGCTCACCTTACGGTGAGGATAAAGGCTTCCATTGTTATGCGGATTGATATTCGAGGGCTCGAAAGGCGAAGGGTGGGGGGAGGGTGCCGAGGAAATCCAAGGGATGCAGCTGTCGGCCGGCGAAAGGCGAGGCGGGGAGGAGCGTGGCGGGGCGCGACGCGCACGGTGGCGAGTTATGCCCGATATTAGCGTAGGCGAGCCCGGCCGAAGGGAGCGGCGCGGAGGGGGGCGGGGCGCGGGCCCTCCCGGGGTGCAACAGAAGCCGGAGCTCTTCCCTCGGATTTGGACGCGTTCAGCCGGGCCGCTCCACTGGCCCGTCGGAGTTTCGCCCAACTCCGAGTCCGGCTTCCGAGCGGGTTACTTCTGCGCGGCCGAGCCCCCGTGCCTTCCGCTTCTCAAGGCCGGGGAGGGCGATGCTAAGACTGAGGGCGAAGGAAGTGGTGACGGCGATGGAGATGTCGAGGGCGCGGGATACGGCGCGTGTGAATGATACGGTGCGAGCAAGGATATGGTGAAGGCGAATTTCTGCGAATTGCGAAATGGCGGGGAATTTGAAAATATCAACTCTGACAAACATGTGAGGGGGAGAAAATGAAGTCCACTAGCATGGAAGTAGTGGGTGGTACAATTGAGAGACACGGTCACAGTAGCAGTGGAACTGAGGTTGACGTTCGTAGCGGTGATGGAAGAAGCGGTAGTGTAATAGGTGGTAGTGGTGATAGTATTTAGGTAACGGGAGAGGTGACGGAGGATGTGGTTGTGATCCCAAGTTGGGGAAAACTGCGTCTGAGACGGAGCGCCCGTTGTGGGGGTGACGGCAGTGGCCGCGGTTGTGACTTGCGTACGACGGAGGCGGCAGAAGGCGCCAAGGCGGAGTCGGCAGAAGACGAGCGCGGCGAGCCCCAGAGGCGCGGCTGAAAGGAAGGCGCTGGCGAGGTAATTGGGCGGGGCGGGGCGGAGCGAGGCGGGGCGGGGCGGGGCGGAGCGAGGCGGGGCGGGGCGGGGCGGAGCGAGGCGGGGCGGAGCGAGGCGGGGCGGAGCGAGGCGGGGCGGGGCTGGGCGGGGCGGAGCGAGGCGGGGCGGGGCTGGGCGGGGCGGGGCGGGGCGAAGCGAGGCGGGGCGGGGTGGGGCGGGGCGGGGCGGGGAGGGAGGGGCGGGGCGGGGCGGGGCGGGGAGGGAGGGGCGGGGCGGGGAGGGAGGGGTGGGGCGGGGCGGGGAGGGAGGGGCGGGGCGGGGCGGGGAGGGAGGGGCGGGGCGGGGCGGGGAGGGAGGGGCGGGGCGGGGCGGGGGACGGATGGGGGAAGGCCCGGGCCGTTCCGCCAGAAGGGGACCTGCGGCGCCCCATTGACGGCGGCGCCCACAATGCGACCTGAGCGCCGTCTCCGCCGCCGCTGCCGCGTGGGCGCGCATTGTGCGCGAGCGGCGCGGCCGCGACCATTCGCCTCGCCCCGCGCCGCTAGCGCGTCACCCCCGCTCCTCTCCCCCCGCCGCCGAAGCCCGCGTCTCCGCCTTCGTCAATGACACCGCGATCGCCAAGCCGCTATCCCCGCCTCGACACGCCATCGCCGCGGCGGCTAGTGTCGCCACCGACACCACTCTCTCTATCACTATCATCTGCGCAACCTCTACCACTCGTGACTTCTTATGCCGGAGCCATCTGAATAGCCACAATACCACATCTACCACCGCTACTGCCGTAGACGTCGACACGCCCGTTGTATCCTCCATCACCAACATCACCACCCCGAACAACAACACAGCCGCCATCGCGAAAACGACCCACGCCGCCGACACCCGATGTAGGACCGCCACCACCATCACCGCCGCCGCCTCCATCATTGCCACAACCACCTACAGCCAACCGCTACCACCGCCGCAGCCACCGTCACCACCGCCAACACCGCGAATGCCACGACCACGTTGACTGTGCGCTATCTCTGCGGTAGGTGGCGTTGGAGGGGGGAGAAACAGACTCGGCAGGAGCAAGGGTTGCGGTGGCGAGCCTTATCGTCCATCTCGCCCTCCCGTCTCTCCCCGCCCCACTGGCTTCGCGAGGGTTATCTTTGTCCTAGATACGCGTGGTGGCAGATGCTGTGTTTGTGCTAGGGCGTGATGCTCGCGTCAGCCACTGCCCCGATGACTTCCTGCCGCATTCTGCTGCTCGCCAGCGCTGCTTCTTCGTCTGTTGACAAAGTGCGCAATGGCAAGTCTTCGGAGACCCTGTGCTATTGCCGGTACCGCTCGTAATACTTCTGCTCTCGTTCCTGGAAACGAAATTAAAAACACGAATTAACGCGTTTGTTTTGATCCTTTGACGAAAATTATTTGCATGTTTCAGGAGTAAAAACACTATTGTTGTTTCTAAAAGTGAAGATTGGGAATAATCGTAAGTAAGATTACAATTCATTTATAATTTTATTTCAATTATAAACGCATTGAAAAGGATAAATACAGTTAACTTTTCACTGCTTTGTGCTTAGGCATTGACTCTTGAGAAGGAATTCATGTAACTGGAAGTGATCACATGACGTGCGTAAAATATTCAGGGCTGTTGCGAATTATTTCGGTAACGGGAGTGAAAACATTTCAAAGTGAAGGACATAAGGGCTGTCCTTTTGTACACTTGAATTAATATATACGTGCTTTCATTTTCCCAAATATTGGTGAATAATTCATTAAAGTAAATTGATATTGACATCACTTACTCCTCTCGGTAATGTGACATAAATTGACATATTTTATTCAAATTTCAGGATATAAATAATTCGAAATTCACAATGAACGATGTACCACAGAGTGTCCCCAACATTAATTCTTAATGCAAACTTTTCATTCATTACATAGAGCTTTTTCTGTTTCTTTCGCCATAATAAAATATATTTGAATTACTTGCCCATGTACAAAGCAGTGTTTAATAAATATCAGATATTGATTCAAAATACTCATGTAATAATGTTTTATTAAAGGACGTGCTTTCAATAGAATTTCTATGCATAAATCAAGATATTTAATACTATTAAAATGCTTCAAAAATAATGTGTATAGCTACAATCAAAACACTTTCCCTGACCATATCTTCCTGTTCTTTTTGACAGTCCTTCGACTTTCATTCTTTTCCAAGGGAGCACTTTCCTTAAACACGTATTAGAATACCGTTCTTCTTACTGGGCGCCGGGTCGCCCAGCCGCCATCCCTCGCAGCCAATGGGGCGTTGCCGCGGCGTAGACCGCACCTTAGTCTCCGCTCCAACTTTTAACCGCATTCCCTGCGCGGCGCGAAGCGGGCGGCGCGGAGCGGGGCGGGGCGGGGAGGAGCGGGGCGGGGCGGGGAGGAGCGAGGTGGGGAAGGGGCTCTGGCGGGGAGGGGCCACGCGCTGCGCGAGTGGGGATGTCACCTCTAGAACGGAAGCGGTTTGCTCGGCGTGTTCGCTTTTGTCTGCGAACCTTCGACGCCGCGGCGGCGGGGGCGGGGGCGGGGCCGGCGGGGGCGGGGACGGCGGCGGGGCTTATGACGCGACACGGAAAATCACTTAGCGGGGCCAGGGGGAGCGGCAGCGAGCCGGTCGGGTCCCCGGCTTGTGCCGCAGGCTGAAATACGACGCTGCGAAAAATAGCGCTCTGCATTTCCATACGCGGCGGTGCCGTGGGGGCGTGTGGGTGAGAGTGGGCGTATGTGCGGGGGCGAGGGTGAGGGGATCTGGGGGGCGGGCGGCTTCCCTCTGGCTGTCCGCTCGGCTTAGGCTCAGCCGCGCTCCGCCGAGGTTACTTTCGGAGCGGCCTTTTCTGTCCCGTAAGTAGGGCGCTTTTTAAAGGTGTGCGTCGCAGTCGCAGGCGACGGAACCAAACTGGGAATAGCTGTCGTTCTATTCTCTTCGCAGAAACAATAGTGTTTATAAATTATGATGGAGCGAAATAAGGTCTCTGAATTCATAGTCAAACTTTTATTGACTATTATTTTTACCATTCTACAAATGGGTACTCAAAGAACTGAAATAGCGAATCTGTTATTTTACGCCTTTTGATAATATCATCAAATTTTGATTGAGAGTCTGTGTAATTTAGTTATTAATTAGATCGCTGGTGAGGTAGATACCTTTTTATTATGATAAAAAAATAAAGATATTGTCTGGTATCAATACTTTTTATTCAGCTTATGATCGTTTCGATCGCATAGCGATCATCCTCAGAGCTAAAATTTGAAATACAAATATTATTAACAGGTTGTAGGTATTGTATGCAAGATGCTTAAGCAAACTGGGTCGTACATAACTTGCAGCTTCCGCGCCGAAAACAAAGTTCTGCGAATTTTTGAGTGTGTGTCTTGTTTAAGAACACAGCCGGTCGGTAACGGGTGGGGTGCGGGTGAAGGTTCGTAAAACTCGGGGGTGCCGGTGGAGGCTTGAGAGGCGATCGGGCGAGCGAAGGTCAGTGGAGTAGGGAGGGCTGGGGGTGGGTTAGGGGTGTACACTTTGTGCTAATTTTAGCAGAGGTGAATTTAGCTAACTTTAGCAGAGGTGAAAATGATCGCTATGCGATCGAAACGATCATAAGCTGAATAAAAAGTATTGATACCAGACAACATCTTTATTTATTTATCGTAATTTAGTTACCTTGAACGTATGAATCTCAACAATTAAGACATCTGTTCAACATACGAAAAAATGACAACTTACTAAATTAATTTTCGAGTGCACGTCAGCATGCATTATTTTCATGATTAACGTTTATTACTCACTTTTTAGCTTACTTGGCATCATCAAAAGTGTTATATGCCTTCCAAATTCAAACGCTACCATTTCTCTTTTTAAAGTGGAATGTGATTAATTACTCTCGAAATTTCATGAAACACATTCATCGTGTAATTTCGTTGCTATTAGTGACAAAGATTTTCCATTTGGCCATTCGATTGCGTTTAATTACTGATTCCCAGGAACAGAACTAATTACTTAGGACCTGGAGTGACGTGACATTGTCAGTGACCGTACACAACTGTCTTTGTCAATGAACTTGTGCAGCAGTGGAAACCAGTAGCGACCGGTTCAATATTGATCTGTATTTTTGACTCCTTTGACATCATTTCAGCAGGTGAAGGACCGCTCAGTACCTGCATGTGTGCACGCGAGCCTCCCACGCGTGCGTGTGTGCGTATCCACATTCGCACGCGCATACGAGGTAGCCGGGCCAACGCAGTCTCGCCGGCATGGCGCGGCGCGGTCTGGGGACGGGACACAAGTATGACGCAATCAGGACCCGCTTCGGTATAATTAACTCTGATCTGTCAATAGGTTTTAGCTGCAGGGACAAAGCAAAGCCCGCTCGTTTCAATTAATTTAATTCGCAATACCGACGGCGCCCGTAATCCGGAGTGGCGGGGCCCCCGTCAGCGGCGCAGACAGGGCTTGGCTCTCGCATGTGACGCGCGAGTGCGGAGGGCGGAGGGCGGCCCGGGGCAAAATCTCCCTTCCCGCGACTGGCCGGATTTCTGTGTTTTTATCGCCAGGAAAAGAGTAAAAATTGAAATATCAGTAATACTGTATGTGATACTTTTTGATTGTACTGTATGTGATATCAACGTTCAGGTGAGAATTAAAATCTCGACTCTTTAGTCTGAAATTTAAATACTTGGCAAACGCCAATTGGCAAGTAATATTACTTATTATCAATATTTTTAAGTATTTAAAGTGATATGTTTACTTGCTAGTCAAAAACATCAGTACAAAAAACTCAATGAATAGATAGGCCACACGTTAATCAAAGTGAAACAAAACTTGTGGATAAAGATGGCGTTCGTTTTATACATGTAATTAACAAACTAAATTATAGTCATATTTGTTTGAGTGTGATGTTAATTTATAACTCTGATTCCCGAAAAATTGTTCGAGGTTTCTTAATGCGTAAAATAAAGCTAATAAAAAAAATTTACTAAAGATTGTCTTTTATAAAATTGTCATTTATAAAATGGTTCTCCTTTCTGTACATATTTGTAGTGTTATTTTTATGTTAAAAAACGTCACTATCACCTCTTAGAATAGTTTTGCAAATATGTTAAAAATAGAGAAGAAATGTTAACTATTAATCGAAATTTCACATTAGATTATTGAGAATAGTTTCAGAATTCATGATCACCTAACTCACTAAATACTTTTTAATTTTAAGAATTTTTGAAATTGACGTGTTGCCAATTAGTTGTGTTTTAGTCAACCGTTGAAGTTTTAGCCATTTCATCCTCTTTTCGTACCAAGTAAATTCACTAGAATCAAAAATATATCTTGAATTTACATGCCGTACCGACGCCTTTTCTGTTTCTGCACCTGGGAGGGAAAGGGGGAAGATGTTTGGCTGGTAAGCTGCAGATCAGCGCTCACTGTATTTGTGGGCGAATCGCTGCGCGCAGCCAGGCGTGTGCCCGCCAGGGGTGGGCCTGGCTCGTTCTGCCACTTGTTTCTGCCCTTCAATGCGCCAACCGTTCCCTGCCAGATTGCCAGCCTGTCCTTCTGCCTGCCTGCCTCCCTGCCTCCCTGCCTACCTGCCTACCTTGCTACCTGCCTACCTGCCTACCTGCCTACCTGCCTACCTGCCTGCCTGCCTACCTGCCTACCTGTCTACCTGCCTACCTGCCTGCCTGCCTACCTGCTTACCTGCCTACCTGCCTACCTGCTTACCTGCCTACCTGCCTACCTGCCTCCCTGCCTCCCTGCCTCCCTGCCTCCCTGGCTACCTGCCTACCTGCCTCCCTGTCTACTTGCATACCTGTCTACCTGAGTGCCGGTCTGATTGCCTTTCTGCCATCGTGCATACCGGCTTACTTCCTTTCCTATCAGCCTGCCATCTTTCTGCTACCCTGTCTGTCTATAAGACTGAATGCCTGTCTGTTTACCTACCTTAATACCGGCCCTACCTACCCGCCTGTTGCTGGCTACTGCCCGCCTGTTTTCCTTTCCCCAGACACTACCGGCGGTGGCTCCCACGATAACGATGACAACAAAGTCCCTACGCCTGAAATACCGGGTTTTTGGTAGTATCTACGGTGTTACGTGCAAACGGTGATAGTGAAAACTGACACATTGCATTAACCAAGAGAAGCGCCTATGATTTTTACGAATGTTGGTAAAGGCAATATAATGAAAGTGACGAAATTGAATGGTGACAAGCTATGTTTAATACCGTAGGTTAGTACAAAGACTGATGTGAGGGATGTGGTGATGGAGTGAAAAAAACAGTAGATCCTGACAATATATTCGTTTGGAACTGAAAGGTAAAATTGGGAACTTTCAAAGTTACTACGCACGAAATTGTTAAATACTGTGTTTTTACGCGTATGATTGAAGAATAAAAGTGAGTTAAGATCTCAAGTTTGAAAGCAATGTTGGAAAGAAATGTAATCCACAAATATGGGTTATGTAAACATTTAATCAAAGCATTATGTGAAAGAAATGGAAACAAGGTGGAAACAGTAGTTCATGTAGGAAAAATTGAAACAAGAGACTCATAAAAAACAAGAAAAATTATTCGAAAAAAAAGAGACGTGGATGTTAATTGCTGTTTTGTTATTGCGCCACATTTTTTATCTTTGAGATCAGGATGGTTATGGAAATCGTCAGAATCGGCAATAGGCATAGGGAACATGGCTATATTTCAAATTATGACAGATATGACCAGAATAATGGCAGTAAAATCGCATCAACACCATAATGGGATGCAATACTATTGTTTGACTCCCTAGTGATGGTGTTTGAACTTTTTCGATTCAAATCGGAACGTATTCCACACATTCCAATAAGATGTTAAATTATTATTAAATATGAATGGGTGAAAATCAGAACGATATAAGTGATATTTTTAAATTCTGAGAAAAACAAGTTTATTTTAAGCTATATTTTAGTGAAATGCCGTAGTTTTAATGAGGAAACAAAGCACCGCTACATTGACTTAAAGAAACAGATTTCTCGGAATTTATAAAATGTCACATATTCCGTTCTGGTTTCCCCCATTCATATCAACTTTTTGTAATGCAATGGCCTCTTGTAGCCGGTTACGAATCGTTGTTTACCGAATATGTAGTGAGTCGTCTAAACTTGTGGGAGGGACAATACGTCGGGGGGTCAAAGATGAAGTGAAGCTAAAAATGGATATGTTGGACGTGAAGCCGTGGAAATTATTACAGCGTCCGAACTGTCCCGCTTATTGAAATAGAATTTTAACCATGTAATTTTGACCCTTAATCTGCTAAGGATCGAGGAAGCTTAGTTATAGGGTAGGCTACGCACTAGTTAAATATTAAATCATGTTTTAACGTATATTGGAATGTGATCGAATGGCTCGCTAACTAACTCGCTAGTTAACTAAAAATAAAAGAAACTTTCACACTCAAAAAACGCATTTTATATTATTTTTGTTATTATAGTAGTAATAATTTGTTTATATTTGCTTCTGAAAGATCAAACGTGAGACAGTATTTACGCATGTGAAATTCTTGTTTTCTGGCAGTAGGCCTCAATCAATACACTGCATTGACTAGGTTGAATAAAGTTTTTATTTTACCTGACTCCAGAAGTGGCAGAAGGCTTTTCCTTATCTCTTGCGTTGCTTTTCGATCGTCGCGGATCGGCCTGGCCACGGGTGCTTATTTGAAGGCAAGGAACTCGGGAGCGGCAGCTGACAAAGAGGACGGCGGTAGACCTGGTCGTTGGCCTGCCTCCGCGTCCGCCCCCCTCCCCCCAGGCGAGTCCGCTGTGAAGAATACGCCCCTTTTTGCAGGACCGAGGATTTAGTTTTAAATGTTGTAATTCACCGTACGGCACTCAGATGGTTTTAACAAGTATTAACAGGCATGAGACTTGTTGCACTTCCAATCTCCATGACAAACCGGTGGCGTTACTTTGGTTCGCGGGACGTTGTTATTTTAAAATGACGATCGGAAACTTAATCCAAATTTCACTGATAATTTCTTCAGTCATTGACCGCAAGAATGTTTCGCAGGACTCAGCGTGGCATAATGCAAACTACTTGTAGCGCGTTCAGCGTCCGATCTTTCAAGCTGGTAGTCGGACCCTTTTCGCGTCTGACAAGATACCCTCCTACATCCCTCCGCCAGGGTTCACCCTTTTCTTTCGCCCCCAGTTTTGACATGATGTTATTTTGGCGCTCTTATTTGTCGGTTTGTATTTCGCGTGACATCTGGGCGCCATCTAGAATGTTTGATGCGCACTGCTCGGTGACTTCGTCGTGGAATTTTCCTCAGCCGTACGACATTTGACGTTTCTTTGTATTGAGTTGAGACACATCGCCGATAGAAGTGACCTGATTCTGAAAAATTCATTCCCCTGGAAAATTTCTCAGCGTAGATTTGGACTATCTAATCCATTTAAGTCGGCAGTTCGATGACATCACTCTGCACCGCTGCAGTCTGACTTAATCCATTGCAGTAAAAATATCCATTAATGAAACAGCTCGATACGATTAACATAGTATAGCTGAAGCTTAGTAGATACACAAGAGACAGAAGATATCTTTGTTATTGAACTAGCACATTTACAAACATAACTATCAGGGCATTGTCTCGCGTAATGCGCCCATGATATTAAACAATGTGATGGGAGTATTTTTTTCGTTCAGTTTTGGTCTGAATGTTTCCATTTTTTCGTGTACGTTCCGTGACTGAGCGCTTTTAAAATCCTAGCGGAAAGTCGGCGGGCTGTATCTTCCAGAGCGCGGGCGAGCGCAGCCAGAGCGCAAGGGACGGGGGCGGCTGGGCAGCGGCGCGCGGCCGGAAGGCGCCAGGGCGGACCGCTTGGCCGCTCTCCCAGGCCCTTGGGGAGCCACCTTATCGGCGCGGCCGCACGCGTCCCGGCGCGTCGGCGGGCTTTGCCTCGCGCCCTCCCGCGCGCGCCTCGGCCAGCTCCGCAGCCTCCGCGCCTCACCTACACGCGCACCATCGCCACCGCTGCACCCTCCGCCCCCGCCTGCCTACCGCCTCTCCCACCCCCGCACTCGACTTGACCGCCATAGTCCTCTGCCACCACCTCCGTCTCTGCCTCAACCCTTGCCTCCGCCTCCACCTCGTCGTCCGCCCCTCCTCCATGCACGTCCGTCTCAGCCATCTCCTCCTCCGTCCCTGCCCCAACCCATACCTCCTCCTCCGCCTCCGCCTCCGCCTCCTCCTCCACCCCTCCTCCATGGGCGTCCGTCTCAGCCTTCTCCTCCTCCTCCTCGTCGTCCTCCTCCTCCTCCGCCCCCACCTACCTACCGCCTCTCCCACCGCCGCACGCGACTTGCCATCCACCACCGCCTCCTTCCCTGCCCCAACCCTCCTCCTCCTCCTCTTCCTTCTCCTCGTCCTCCTCTTCCTTCTTCTCCTCCCCCTCCCCTCCTCATGTCCTCCTCTCCTCCTCCTCCCCTTCTCCTCCCATTCTCCTCCCCTTCTCCTCCCATTCTCCTCCCCTTCTCCTCCCCACCTCCTCCTCTCCTCCTCCCCACCTCCTCCTCTCCTCCTCCCCACCTCCTCCTCTCCTCCTCCCCTTCTCCTCCCCTTCTCCCCCTCCTCCTTTCCTCCTCCTCTCGTCCTCCTCCTCTTCCCCTCTTCCTCCTCCTCCGCCCCTCCTCTTCTCCGGCCTTCGCCTCCTCCATGCACGTCCGTCTCAGCCTTCCCCTCCTCCCCCGCTACAGCATCCGCCATTTCCGATACGTCCGCCTGCTCCCCCGCCGCAGGTGCGCGGTGCTGAGGCGTGCAGTTGGCCGATACTCCCGGGCGTGAAGCGCGCCGAGGCGGAAGAAAGCCGCGCCAAGTAGACGTTTCCTTTTGTCGAGAGATGATTGCCTTCGGCGAGCGATCCCAGTGGCTTCGGGATTTTATTCTGAGTTCTTCTCGAGATGGGGATAGAGTACGCGGGAAACCAACAAGAATCCATAGCGATAAATAACAACTAGTATACAAGTATGTATCAAACGTATTGCAGTGTGGTGAATGAATTTGAGAAAAATGGTTTAATGAGTTCCTTAAAAATGTCAAATAATTATTACTGAGCAGCATACGAATATTATGTTTCATAAACAATATATAACATACAATAAAAATATCTTATAATACACCAACTAAATGATGTTCTTAATAATTGTGAAGAATTTTGCAATTTTGATCTTTATATTTTTCATCTAACGTAGTGTATTTGAAAGAGTTAAAAAGTAATTTATGGCATTGTTGACTATACATAATATGTTGTATTGCATACAGTCGTCGCGTTTGAATCCACCGACCTTTGCACCAACAGTTTTGCCTCATAATTGGTTCAATTCAATTACCCTCACATTATTTAATTCGTCATTATTGAATAGAATTTCAAAATTCCAGAAAGTCTGAATTTTTTCAGAGCATATACTATGGAAACACTTTATTATAAGCAATTTAATTGTGTATGCAAGCTATCAGAAATGCTACCTGGTCATTTGTTTTTGCCCCGTCCACTGTACCTTCCCCGTCCGTGCCCCCCCCCCCCCCCTCGGGTCGGTCAGCATCCGTCGCCGCACGTCCCCTTCGGACGCTCCGGCGGCTTCGCGCTTTCCACGCCGCCCACTCCGCGCGCGTCGCCCCGTCCGCAACACCGCCACCTAGATGCATTGCGGGTTGCAGTAACTCATTTGGATTGAAAATACATTTATGGGTAATATTTTAAATTACAAACACTTCTATATTTTGTCTTTGCTACTCAAAAATACTCGGTCAAAATTTGTCAGTCACTCGCTACAGTTTTTGTTGAACAAACATATACATAAGTTCATGGACTTTCATCAGAGTTGTGCTATAAACTATAGTTTTATTTCTACGCATGTTTTATACAGTCAATCTACATATTTAGTCTAGATGACTGTTTTTACGTAAAGACTATACATGTGTGTATATATATATATATATTGTGACATACCTGGTGATGCCGGGTATTTTCACTGCAATATAACACTAAAGGAGGGTATCTTTTACGTGAATGGGTCCCTGGATAAGTTGGTGCAACATTGGGGAAGTTAATCATAAATAGAAATACAATCATGAACAAGATTTATTTGTAGATCAAATTTGTCATTTACATAATCAGACAACGTTTTTTCACTCTGCCTTGGTACCAAGATTAAGTGTGAAATGCATTTCTCATACCTTCGGGGCCCCGATCGAATACCTATGATGTTCGTAGAACCGCTCGTGCCGACAGGATTGTCGACCTCTGCTGCTGCTGCGGGCCGTCGGCGGCGGATGGCGTGGCAATCGTCCACGGCTGATGCTCCTGCAATTCTTCCCCGATTAGGATCTTGATACCTCGGCGTCGCACCTCCCTCGAATCACTGTCCGTCAGTGGGTTTAATTACTTAACCCGCGCCTATCCTGCATACCGGTCACAGTTCCGTACCGCACAATTTCAACAATATTTCTACCGCTCCAACTAGTAGAAGCGAAATCAATTATTCTACCAACACTAATCTTTCACTCTACTGATACTTTTAATGTCCTATTTACACGTCTATTGCTTCTCGGTTTCCGATAGCACATAAAGTACGTCGCATGTTATATGCGTCCATGCACTAGCGGCGAGTTCTCGCCGCACGTCCGCACTCGTCGCCGCTCTGCTAACGTCTCTTTCGCGATTCTCCTAACGACTCTTTCCTGACCGGGAGCACGCCGGCCACGTCCTTCATCGACGGGCGGCACGGCTCGACTGTCCCAACGGCTGCTTACACGTGCTCGCTGCCCCGCTTCTAACCGAAATTCTCACGCTGGCCTCCCGGCGGGCACCGGTGGCGGCGGCGACCGTTGCTGGCTCCCCCCGCTGCTCGCAGCGCCTGGCGTACGCACCGCGCAGTCCAAAATAGCTATTGATTTCTTACACTAATGATTTAATTAGTGTAATGAAACACATATTATGGGTTTCATCACCCCCCCTTTTCTTTGTTGAATTTTTCCCGCTTCTGGAAAAAATTCACACTAGCAACATCGTCACTGCCGATAGTTGCACTATGTTGTATCTTACAAAAAAAAATCCTATATACACTTATACCCTAAAATCGAATTAACACTTGATTGTTTAGATTAACACTAAAATTACACTTATTTACATTCCACTATTTTCCATACATGTTGAACCAGGTTTCCGATTTGAAGCTTGTAGTGTCCTACTATGTCTTGTCTCTTGTACGACGGTTCATCCCCATTTTGCTGACATTGATTTCCCAAGTCACAGTTGTAGGACATAGCTTCCAGCGTGTTGGACACATCTTGATAGGTATCATCCCATTTCCAGCTGCGACCTCTTCTACGTTTGTACCACTGGTTGACCATACCAATACTCTTCCCTCGCCCCTGACTTCGCTCCATTCTTGACCTGCCTACATCTCCTTCATTCCCATACTTTGGGGCATCTGCAAAGGTGACTTCGTACCTCTCCAATGTCTTCAAACCCTTTCCTAAATCGGTATGATCTGCTCTGCCCAGTAGGCTCTGCACGGTGACAGGATACTGTCGCGTTGACATGCAAATAATTCCTTGATATTTTATAGGAGCAAATAATGTTTTTAGCTCCAACGCTCTTCGTTCTGTATTCACTACGACTTCCCGTGATGTAGTTGTGATGGCTATTCCTCTGGTCGCTCTTGATGTTTATTTGGGTTTCTTCATTCCGCTTTCGTACAGAAATCTTGTTTTCAAATTCCTTCAAAAATTTCGGAAATATACCGCAATTCTCTGCCCATGTCCTGGCGTTCTCTTCTAACATTGGGTGTAATAACTGGATCTTGTATCCTTCCAATATGTTGTTTGATGCTAGGTGCCGTTCTTCTGCTCGCATAACTACCTTAGGGTTTTCCGTCCCATCTCCCAGAGATTTCATCGACTTTGGAGGCATAATTGGTGTCACCCCATACTTGACACTTGGCGACATTTTCCCGTCTTCTTCCTGTGTAAACTCCTCTTGTACTATTTTCTCTTCGCACCCTTGTATATTTTCCACGATTTCTTCTTCTATTATACGCTCCATTTCTTCTATTTTCATTTCCACTTCTTCTTCCATTATTAACTTCAATTCTTCCGTTTTCGCTTTCACTTTATAAACACCCTCCTCGGCCTCGATTTGGACCTCCACCGTTTTGCCCTCCGCTGTCTTGACTTCTTTATGGATTTGGTTCGTCATCCCCTCGTTTCTATCTGCTACCGCTACCCTAGCATCTACTTGATGGTATGATTGAAATTTTAGCACCTCATCTTTCCTATCCAGTTCCTCCGCTTTCCCATACGGTTTTTCGCATATTTCGATGAGCTTCCTATTCCGTTCTTCTGTGATTCTTCTCATTTCTTCTGCCGGCTTCTTAATCTGTTCTTCAACCGCCTTCCCGTTCTGTTCTTCTATTAGTTTTCTATTCTGTTCCTCCGCCTTCCTATTCTGTTCCTCCTCGGATCTTTTCTGTTTACCTAATTCTTTGCTCTGTTCTTCAGCTTTCCCATACGGTTTTTCCCATATTCTTCTCATTTCTTCCCCATGCCTATCCAGTCTTTCCATCGACTTCCTATGCCATTCTTCTATTCTCCTGTTGTACTCTTCCCAAAACTTATCCTGCTTTTCCCAAAGCTTGTTCTGTTTTTCAAACACCTTTGTCATCATCTGCATTATATCTAGCTCGGTAACTTTTCCACCCCTCCAATTTGGGTTTCCTGCTGCCTGGCTCATCGGTATTGATGTAACTTCTACTTTTTTATTGACACTGTCCCCCGACGTATCATCCAACCTGCTTCCAATTCCGCTATCCCTGCTTTCCGATGAAATGCTATTATCGATTCCTACATCTATCTCCCTTACTTCATCCGCCTTCTCCTCCCGGTCCAGCACTACATTTTGCGCCTCCATTCTGTTGCTTTGAGCTGTCCGATCGATTCTCACTTCACTAAAATACCCGCGCAAATTTTCCTATTGCCTCCCCTAACAACGATACCACAGTTATCCTATGAATTTACTATATCCGCCACAACCCTGTATATTCTTCGTGATTGGTTCAATTCACTCCTATTTCAATTGCTAATTGATGACGAACAAACCCTCACTCACCACCAAAAACACAATAACACTAATTCAGTAGCCATATAAATTTCCACTCACCTACCAATACATAAACATAACCCTTCCAATACGTGATATTATTGCCATTTAAACACATATACACTGCTAATAAACTCATTAACACTATTACAAAATTGCTTTCAAATTATAGTAAATCCCTTTTTAATTTGAAATTACTTCTCAACACAATTATTACTATATTATGTACATGATAATCACTCACAATTACATGTCATATCTTCTCCCCGAATTTTCCTCACTAGTGCTATATAAATATTAACAACATGCATTCACAATGCTGCTATACATTCCCCAACCTAATATCCTTTCTATTAAATTCCACAAACTTTACCATCACCAATGGATAATGCACTGCTGAATGAACATTCCCAGCAAATGATGTGCACAATTTATACAATAATATTAACCACCTTTATATTTCCACAAGAATTATTACTGCTTCCCAATTCTTTAATTTTCATGTTATTATTAAAAATTACCAGGCAATTCAAACATTACTAATATGTCTTACACAATTTGAAATTCTATTACATTATATTATTTGTAACATGTACATGTGTGGCCTTCATAACCTCAGTAACTACAATAGTAACTTTATATTGGTTGCTCTCAAATAATTGCCTATATCAGCCCACAATTAATTACACAACAGAATTGTGGTAATTATCAAATATTCCTTATGCTTACTTGACTTATGCATCCTTTGTTAATGCATGTACTGTTACTTTTTGTTCTCTATAATAATACACTTTACACTGCCTGCTTATCATCTGTAACCTGCATTACAATACACTAAATACATGCACATTACTTTCCAACATTTCACCAACTTTCCTAAGGCCACATTTCTTAACTATACGTTTTCCACTTGTTCGGGCGCCAGCTGTGACATACCTGGAGATGCCGGGTATTTTCACTGCAATATAACACTAAAGGAGGGTATCTTTTACGTGAATGGGTCCCTGGATAAGTTGGTGCAACATCGGGGAAGTTAATCATAAATAGAAATACAATCATGAACAAGATTTATTTGTAGATCAAATTTGTCATTTACATAATCAGACAACGTTTTTTCACTCTGCCTTGGTACCAAGATTAAGTGTGAAATGCATTTCTCATACCTTCGGGGCCCCGATCGAATACCTATGATGTTCGTAGAACCGCTCGTGCCGACAGGATTGTCGACCTCTGCTGCTGCTGCGGGCCGTCGGCGGCGGATGGCGTGGCAATCGTCCACGGCTGATGCTCCTGCAATTCTTCCCCGATTAGGATCTTGATACCTCGGCGTCGCACCTCCCTCGAATCACTGTCCGTCAGTGGGTTTAATTACTTAACCCGCGCCTATCCTGCATACCGGTCACAGTTCCGTACCGCACAATTTCAACAATATTTCTACCGCTCCAACTAGTAGAAGCGAAATCAATTATTCTACCAACACTAATCTTTCACTCTACTGATACTTTTAATGTCCTATTTACACGTCTATTGCTTCTCGGTTTCCGATAGCACATAAAGTACGTCGCATGTTATATGCGTCCATGCACTAGCGGTGAGTTCTCGCCGCACGTCCGCACTCGTCGCCGCTCTGCTAACGTCTCTTTCGCGATTCTCCTAACGACTCTTTCCTGACCGGGAGCACGCCGGCCATGTCCTTCATCGACGGGCGGCACGGCTCGACTGTCCCAACGGCTGCTTACACGTGCTCGCTGCCCCGCTTCTAACCGAAATTCTCACGCTGGCCTCCCGGCGGGCACCGGTGGCGGCGGCGACCGTTGCTGGCTCCCCCCGCTGCTCGCAGCGCCTGGCGTACGCACCGCGCAGTCCAAAATAGCTATTGATTTCTTACACTAATGATTTAATTAGTGTAATGAAACACATATTATGGGTTTCATCATATATATATATATATATATATATATATATATATATACATATATATAATGTACATATATTTTTATATTTCCCACAAAATAACCTGAAAAAGTTAGAAATGTATAGTAATAGTAGTAATAAAGGTACCCCTGCTGAAAGCCGGTGTGGCCCAAAGGGAGGTTAAAGCTGGGCTCCGCCTATTCGACGCCATCAGCACAAGGAGGATATGGGGCTAACACAACTTTCCGGCCGCCTCTACCTCCTACTGAGTTCGTGACCTCTCACCCGTCCCATTGATATTTTTGAAACAAAAATATATCTTTATCTTGAAATTTAAAAGTCTTTATTAATTATGGTCGTACTCCTTTGGATGTGAGACGGTCAATGTAGTAGTAATTGTTTTAGGACTATGGAGTGTAATTACAAATAAATGTTGGCATTGGGAAGGGAGGAGAAGAGCATGACCTTCGTGGATTCGCCCCTGCCGCACATAAAAGATGGATTATCTTTGTCTGCGCTGGGTATGTTGTCTACGCTTTCGTTCCGTGCAGACGTAGACTACGGTACTATATGCAGAGACACAAATCACTGATTTTTATATATTATTTGTAGAATATTTTAAATACATTTGTTCAAAATTAATGGAAGAACTGCCATTAAACGTATTATCTTGCATTGGTAGGGTTCAAGTAAATTGTTAATAACAGAAGTAGTTTCAAGTACGTGATCATTTCCATATGCTTGGTGTAACGTAAGCTTCCTTTAATTTTGGAACTGTGATCACTATTCTGAAGGGCGAAATATTGAGTGTTAAATTTTCTAATATATTATATTCTGTTATAAATAAGGATTTGAAAATTGTGTTTATCATTTCGGTACTTCCAATTTTTGTGAATGTACTGTCCTGCATATTCATTTTGAAAAGAAATACATTGTTCCTTTTGACCAGTCACAAACAAATGAAAGAGTTCGGAGAAATGTTGATATGACATTTGTCACATATTCTACCTCAAACTTCTAAATTGAAATATCAAATGGAGTAAATCACATGGAAATATTAATCCTGCCACTTTTCGCAAAGTTTGAAGCCAAGTGCGTGATCATCTCGGAAAAATAAAGTCGATTACGAAGAAAATCCTTAATAAAAATAGCATCCGATATTTATTCGACTAATCCGGTTTACTTGACAGATAAATCAGTCTCTTACATTTCAAATCCTTTTCGAATGCTTCGCTTTCATTCATTGGCAATTTTGCGTTAGTAACTTGCCAACAGAGGTTTTAGTACTCCGACGTCTCATTAATTCTTGCCCTGCCTTCTTTCTCAACATTGTCTTCTAAAATCTTCGACTGTTTTAAATTCCAAACATATTTATTACTTTCCCATTTTTCTTAGTTAAATTCCCGATAATCTTTTACATTGTTCAAATCATGAAATTATTATACAGTTATTACGAACCTAGAGCAGCCGCGACAGACATCCTTAACCGGCAATGGCTTTATACCAATTTGTTACTATTCAATAACAATGTTCAAATTTTGCAAATAATTATTATATTTGTTGTTGTTTTTGCGATATCTTATTCTGTAATTTGTCAATTTTATTTACTTTCTCTGAAATGTCATTTCCATGAATTTCTATGTGATGCTTTTTGATACCTAAGAGTTTCAAACAGATGATAAAAATTTTCTTGTCACTAATACCTGGTTCTGTCCCTTGGTTGCATATGTTTGTATTAGTTTAGGCCATTTTTGAATGAAAAATATATTTTTATCATAAATCTTATCTAGTGAACTATGTCATTTTTACTGCACAGAACAGGCGAGAGAACTTCTTTTAGCCGTCATGAGCCTGATATAAATAATGCACAAGCAAATGTACAAAATAAATACCATTTGGTGAGATGTATTGATCTCTTAAAGTAGAACGCCGATCAGGATAATTTTGGTACTTTATTTGAAAACTACTAGACAGCAGGAATAACAGACTTTTTGTCCTTTGTTTCGTCCATCGGGTCCGGGGTGATAACCATTGACCTCCGTCAAAAGTTCATAGCGTGACCCAGGGCTGCCAGTGGTTACTGTGCGGGCGCTGAAGGACCTGTCCGGAAGCGAAGTGCTGACCTGGCCGCTAATGACTAGATGAATATTGTACAGCTACCGGGCAGCCGGACTTCGTCGGCCAGTGAAGGGGTGGGAGACTAGCAATCCACCAGGTGGGTGTTTATATATGTGTGTTCCTCCGTACGTATGCATTACATTGCTTACGTATGCAGACGTATTGATACACATACATTTGTGTGTAGTTGTATTTATTTGTATGCGTATTCATCTAGAATAAAACAATTCCAGTTAGGAGCAAACTTGGATGTTCAGCTTTCCCAATACCGAGATGGTCGGATTTAAACAAGCCTAAGAAAATAAAGCTATTGATTTAACATAGTCGTCACTAAATATGGGTATGATGTGAAACTACGACTGACATATGCGTACAGTTGTGACCTGAAAATCCTTACGGTCGATACTGTCGCTCTGAACTAAAGTTTATCTCAAAATGACCCGCGTCAATGCTTAGGTTCACATGAGTATTTATGAGCCCCACAACGTACCTCATAAATATAAAATGTGTTTAAAATCAAATCACATTCTCAATATTGAGTTAGTTTAAATTAAAACTTTTAAATAGCAAGAAGATTTTATTTTGCAACACGGTTGCACTATTTTCATATACTTTCCCTAAGAATCAGTCCATTTGTTTTTAGCACTACTAGTGATTTTGAAGTTTCCTTTGATTTATTTGATTTGATTCATTTTTATTTTCGTCAAAGAACAGCAAAAACAGTATGAGAGAGAAGTAGAATCTGCGCTCGTTTTCTTGAGTCCTATAATCTATTCCGCACGCTTTTACTATGTACTAATGTTTAATTATGAATAAAAGTACTAACAAAGCGATGTTAGCGACAAACAGTGCTTGTTGAGAAAATGTTGAAATGAAACAATGACATTTTCCAAGCCGCCCAAGTTTAAGGGTTGGCCCACTTTCACGGCTGAGTTCGAGTCTCGGTGCGAAAAATAGTTTTTGCGGGTTGATAACACTTTTGCATGTATATATAGTAGTCTTTTAGCTGAACAGTTAGACGTTATGCGGGAAAGTATGTGCACTAGATCACCATTCGTTGTTACATACGAGGTGAAAATTAAATGAAAAACATTGTGCTTTATTTCTACATTCATCAACAGGATTTATCTACTTTTTCGTTACTAGGGCTGTCAATAAGATTTTTTTACCTAAAATTAGCCGTTTTTCTTTGCACGATTACATAACTTCTTTTTCTTACAAAGTGCCTTCCTAATGGCACAAAAGTAAAAATCAGACTTTCATAAGTTAGAAACAAGGGGGTAAGTACTACCCTACATAGTCAATGTATTTTTTGATGAAGACGTAAAATTCCTTAAAGGATTACCCATCTTTAATTTCTTTATTGCAAGAAAAAATGCAAATCTATAATCGTACAAACATCTTCTCGAGCTTCTCGATTTCATATGTCAAACATCTGGATCAGCTGTACTTCATCAGGAGAGTTCTCTGCGCCGAGCGTCTACATCGTAACCTCGACATCAAAAACGGAAGCAATTCTGGCCCTCCGCAATCGCTGCCCGTCTGGCTCTCTGGGAGCGCGCCACCGGAGACGCGCCGCGGGGGCGGCAGCGGTGGGCGAGTCGGGCGATGGCGGTGGGCGATGGCGTCGGGCGTCGCGGCGCCCCAGTCACGCGCAGCCCACTCGATTGCTGATTGGATTTGCAATATAGATGAGACGTTTGTTAATTATGGCGAACTGTGCGTAATTGGTGGCCGAGAGCCGGCGCCCGCCGCGGCGCGCTGCTCAGCTGTTGCGCCGCTCTCTGCCTGCGCGATAATCCAGAGTGGGCGTCCGCCCAGCCGGCTGCGAGGGGGAGGACAGGGCGTTGAGCACGCCGCTGACGACTTCTTGGAAGTGTTCCCTAGTGGAGGTTGAAGCTTTGTGTGCACTCACACTCCACCTACTTTCATCGTCTGAAGTGGCTGATGTTGGCTGTACGCGACTCGTGACAAAAGAAAAAAGATATAGGCGTTTCTATGTAGCGCACAACTGTTGATAGATTGTTTTACTGATGGAGCTAAACAAAATCTTTGTAATGGATCTGTACAATGTATTAAAATGGTCAAAGTGATAAAGATTGCTGTCCGTCGTATGCTGTTTTTTTTACTTTGGAAGAATTGTAACAACAGAAGTCACTCCAGTGGTTTTGACCGGGAGGTCCGAGAATTCCAGTCCAGACAGGTGGCAGCATAGCTATGTTGAATCCCGACATGTGTCAGCTAGATAACCAAATTTAAGATTAGTTTATTATTATTATTATTATTATTATTATTATTATTACATTAGTCAGCTAGATAGTCGAATTTAACCAATCTCTGGAGGCGAATTCTAGCGGCCGGCTGCCCCGATACGTGATTTCTTCAATCTACACCAGGCGAATGCCGGACAAACGGGCCAAACGGGCGCACGAACTCTCCTTCCCCTCCCTTGTCCAATCCTCACCCTTACTTACACACACACTTACATGCACTAGACTACCACACATGTCGGGAAACCAGTCGGATGCTTAGACTGTGTCCCAGCTAGGGCGGTCTGAGTTACCAGCCAGCGGAGGAAAGTCAACGCCACCTTCCGTGACAAAAACAGTCGCTACACTTACAAGACTAATTACCACGCGACTAAATCAACCAATCCACCTGCTATCTTCTATTATTAATTATTAATCCATCTACTTTCATTTTGGGTAGGTTTTCCTTCATCTCTACCTTTTTACTTTCTTCAAATTTCGAGTGAAACTTCGTTAAAATCAGACCACTGAGGGGAGACGTTGGGTAAAACAGCATGTAAGAAAAACTTGCTACATTATTATCAATTTAATACCTTTGCAACTGTACATAACGTCTTATTTTGAAACCGTTTAAATTTTTAAAAAAATGGTAAAATGGGATGGTAATGTTGCCACGATTCATCAGCTCTAAGCCAAATGTAGCTTTGCGTTTACATTGCTTCTATACCCCGTGTTTGTTTCATCTGTTCTACTGCGGATAAGTCCCCAATCTATCCTACTTAATTGTGTTGTCCATCTGAGATCATGTCCCAAGTTTTCAAGGAGTTGTAAGTCATTGATTGTCATAATTTTTTATACCGGGGTATATGCCACGGCAAAAACTATTCATTTTTTTTAATGTATAACGACCTTATTTAAATATTTAATTTTGGAGATTCTATTTCTTCGAAGAATATCTCTATCATCAATGTAGTTCTTTTGCGATGTTAATTCTTTACAAATTTTGAAAATACAGAATTCACCAAATATGGGGCTCGCGGCAAAAATAGCGTTTTTGCTGCAGCATTACAATACTTTCTACGTAAGCAGTATGCAAGGCACAACCAAGAATAGCCTTTAGTTGTGATTGATATTGCATTCGTGTTGGCCTTCATCTTCTGCTTAATCTTCATCTTCTGCTTAATCTTCATCTTCTTCTTCTTTAATATCTTGATCGATACTTCGTCACCTTCATCTTTGCGTTTTACTTTCTTCTAAATTTGCCTACACAGCGTAACTGGAGTGACATCCACGTACTGCCTGTGTGTTTCTAGAAGGGATAATGTTGGACGAGCTCTATGAAAATAGAAATCTGCAGGATGGCAGGCTTTGAAGATGAGTGTGGTTTAATATCTCCCGCCTCCCATCTCCTCGGCCCATAATCTACCAGGAACTGATCAGATGCAACATCGGAACCCCCCGATTGTGACCGGCTTCTGGAAGATTCCTCCAGTAGTGAACAGCGTCGATCCATCTGTTAAGCTTGCTTCGACCACCGCAGCTGCTGTGCTCAGCTTCAGTTGTGGACTCTTACCTCGCTTATACCGAAAGGCTGAAACTAAAGTTTTGACCAACTGATAAAATTTCCTTCTGCAAAAAAAAACTGTAGAAAAATACAGAAGATAATGTATGAACATAGTCATCGTAAAATTGATGAATAGAAATTTCCCTGAATTAATTTTATTTTCTAGTAAAGATAAGTATATGAGAAAACTAAACGATTCAAAAATAACATTATTCATTGTTACTCTTCGAAAGTAATATAATTTGTAAAAATATATTTGTATGTTTATTTTCGTTGATGTCAATTTATTTGTTTAATTTGTTAATTGGCTTATTTTATTCCAATGTTAATAATCGCATATTACTCTTCTATTTATTGGGGACAGTTCAAACTCGTTATATTTATAATTGAAGAGGAATATTTATTATTCATATTGCTGTTTACTAATTATAGTTAAATAAATTATTTACTCTAGATTGCTTCAATATTTAAGGGATATTTTCAACGAATACTTGCATCATGTGGCCAAAAGCTGATTATCATTACTTATTAATTATGAACATGGGGAAAACAAATAATGCATAAATATTACAGTACTACGCTGCACATTGTGAAGTCGTGATGCGCCAGTTTGCATCATTGTTAAGCATTGGTTGTCTTCTATATTGTTTTGCAAATTATTTAATAATTTACTTTATATTTCATGAGGTTCATATTTTCATGATTTCATATAACCATGAGGTTCGCCTTATTATGTTGTAGAGACATTAATTCGCTAACTTTCTAGAATATTCGACAAGATAAACGACGACAGTCGTGGCTCACAAGTTTATCAGAGTGGAGAAAGTTACATTAAAAAAACATATTCCGTGTGTGTCATTTTCAAGCCTTCATAAGGAAACTCACGGTGTGAGACTAGAAAAACGTGGAGATGGGGAAGCATGTTAGCAAATGCAAGGCTTCGCTGCAGGGAAGTTTATTTTCGATACGCAAGGGGTCGCAGATGTTCCCTGGTCTGTTGCCCCCCCCCCCCTCTCCAACTCACAGCCGGCTCCGCCCGCTTTCCTGTTTTCGTCTCCGCACGTGCCGCCGTATTTTGTTTATGTACCTGCAGCTATTGCACCGTCGCTACAACGCAAAAGGGGTCGACTCGATTTCGGAGTAATGAAAGATGCGTGCCTGGGGTGCGAGCTGCCTCAAACAGAATTTTCGAATACTCTAGGCGCTACACTTTGGTTTTACTGCTGCTCTTTTCGACACGTGGCGGAAGATTTCCCATTTATGACTGGCTGCACGCTTTCCTATGTTGGGGTGGCTAGGTCCTTTGTAGCAGCTGCCGCTTCTAAGAATTCGCTAGCGTTTATTTGGTGCGTAAATTTGTAAACATTCAATATTTATCATATGGATGGTAAACAAGCAGTCCGAAAAGTTTTGAAAAACAAGAATCGCACCAATTTTAAAAATGTATATAGAAGCGAAAGAGTGATTCGGTCTGGTGCAGAAACATTTCCTCACAACATATTCTATTAAATGTTTATGTTATAATTTGTATTTATAATAAAGTAACGAGATCTAAGTAAATTTATTTCAATATTTTGCTAAATGAAGTCGTAGGCTTCCGCAGCCAGAGTCATGTGCATGATCTTGGCTGTCCGGGTGACGCCACGTCGAAGACTGTGTTGCCGACGTTTCGACCATCATATCGCCGACATCATATATGCCGACGTATCATACCAGCCCTGAGGAAGACCACGACAAGATGGTCGAAACGTCGGCAACACAGCCTTCGACGCGGTGCCATCCGGATAGCCAAGATCATGCAATATTTTGCTACTTTTTGTATATTATAATTCATAGTTTTTAAAAATCATAAGTTATAGAAACTATTGCATCTGAATAATATAATTTACATCTAGTTTGCAAATATTTTATATTCTTAATTAAATAATAATAATAATAATAATAATAGTTAGTATTATTATTATAATTTCACTTCAATTTCTCAGTTCTATAATATTTGAAGCAGCCCTTTTCCTCAGCAAGACTATCCATCTCTACAGAGATTTCATGGCCAATCGTGTCACATCGTATTAATTAGTGATGTTTCAAATTCTGATCAGCACCGCCGCCCATCCCAGGAAAACGACGTCGTGTCAAAGATCCATCCCACCGATACGCCGCTATTACTGCTCCCGTACGCCAGACACGCTCCTGCATAATTTAAACAGCGCATATTTTGCCCCGCGCACCGCGCGCGATTGTCCACTCTGCAACAATGGACCGCAATCAGCGCCCGCAGCTTCGGAACAAAACGCGGCCGGCCGGCCGGCCGGCCGGCCGAATATAACTGTTAATTAAATTAATCAGGCGCCGCCTATGGGTTCTCGTAATTGCAAGTGAGGGAGCGTGTGAATGCACGCGCGCCTGGCATTGATCGTCTGCAGCGAGGAAAAAATAAACGGTTTTAATTTCAGATTGATTATGGTCGCGTTATTGTGTCGCCTCGCTTAGAAGACTCTAGTGTGCCCGAGCAGCATAACGGGCATGTTGGTATTACGCGAGCAAATATATTTCATCGTTGCGTAGGAAACTAATGGATTTCCTGTCGCAATTTAATCAAAATTTGATCACTGGCGATCGAGCTAAAACTCCGAGTAAAAAGACCGTTTCTCCCTCTCTGTTTGCCTCGGTAGAAATTCGCGCTTTGTTGTTCCGCTGGAAAAGTAAGTGTGCGGGAAGGAGCGGCGAGGGAAGCGGGGCGGGCTGCGACGGCGGGGCCGCGCCGGCGGCACGCTTTGGCGCGTGAGGGCCTTGAGATAATTGGACTCTGACCATAAAGCTCTCGTTATCGGGCCGCGGCAATCCGAGCGCCTCGCGAGAGCTGGAATAAGCCGCTCATCAGCCCCCGCGCTCCCGGGTGCCGGCCATGACGTCACTCGTTCGTCAGTTCCGAGGCGCGCGTTCGCGTAAATTAAAATGAGCGGGTCGGGCGCGGAAGTGAGGAACGAGAGGGGCGGCAGGGGGAGACGTGGGTGAAGAAGGTAAATTGACGGCGAAAGAGAGGTGGGGATGGCAGGGTTGTGGAAGGACACGGTGGAGGATGTACGTGTCTGCGTGAGGTATGGGAAGGATGGCGAGAGGGCGTGCGTTAGCGCGTACGCATTTTTCGCGCCTGACACGTACGAGGATTGGAGGATAAGGAAGAGTCCGAGATATGAAAAGAGAGGGATGACGGACAGAGACAAATGTCTCAAAGAAACAAACAAGACGTACGTGAAGATGATTTGATTATTGTGTCAGAACTCTAGCCAACATTTATGGGAGCGTCAGCATATTGAGAATGAACAATAGTACCCATGAGAAGGCAAGTGGAATGCTGCGCCTTGATACAATGTAAATAGGAAAAAAAGAGACCGAAACAGAATCTAAATAAAAGAGAAATGTGGCCTCTCCAAATGGGCGGTGCAGTCAGAGAAGGACAGAAACTAGAAAACGCCTGCGCATGAGTGAGAAAGGGGCGTGAGGGTTGGGTGACTACCAAGAGGTTGGGTGCTATGGGCTGCGTAATGCTGCGTAAAGGGGAAGACTTGGCGGGGGGTTTCTGAAGGCACTGCAGTTCGGAAGCACTTTTAGTTGCAGTTGGAGTTTGATGAATAGTACGTATCACGAAGGAAGTAAACGAGTTTGCTTGGTATGAAGCGAACTAGACTGGTGCTGTACTAGTCTGTTATTTAAACAGTGCCTCACCAACAAATATTAAGAGAGACAAAATAAATATGGTACAGTATCTATACAAGAGGCAGACACAAAACAGCTAGATCGTTTTTATACTTACTGAGAATTAATGACGCTTTTCAGTGACCAGGAACTTTTTTAATGAAACGGGCTGATTGCAAAACAAAATAAGTTCGTTTGTTGAATTTAGCAAAATAAACCAACTGAGATATTTGTGTTAGTTTTTTCCGTGTTGCCCGAATTTTGAAGACTGTAACCTGAGGATAACCATACTTGGCTTGCGAAATTTAAATAACATTTTAAATTTCTTATATTTAACTTGACATAAAAAATTATATTGAAAATAAATTAGTGGCCGGAATTTTCTCATCTCAAAAGTTTTCTGTCCACTGAACTAATCTACCTTGGGTGTGAGACTTATATTATCTAACAAAATCAATCGGGCTTACTTGAATAAAAAAAGTTGATGCGTTTCCAGAATTTTTAATTTAATATCAGATAAAATGACAATAAAATCAGTTACATCCGACAGAAATAAATGTAGCAAAAGCAAAAGTTTACCTCCGTGTATCGAGAAGAAAACAAAACTGCAACGAATTGCGAAAGAAAATCTGTGCGGAGAGTTCCGAACATTCAGGTATATTGGGAACGATATTCCAACTTTTCCTAAGAGATAGAAGTAAGAAGTGATACCTCGGTCGCAGTCGAAGTCTAGGGCCACCGTGCCGGGAAGGGGAGGGCGCGATCGCGGCGTCGCAGCCACTTCTCGAGGAGGGATGGCGTCGGGAGGAGGTCGACGCACTGAGGCGTGGCGTGGCGTGGCGTGGCGGAGCGTGGCGTGGCGTGGCGGAGCGTGGCGTGGCAGGGCGTGACGTGGCGTGGCGGGGCGGGGCGAGGCGGAGCGAGGCGGAGCGGGGCGTGGCGGGGCGGGGAGGGCGGAGCGGGGCGTGCAGGGCGGGGCGGGGCGGAGCGGGGAGGGGCGGCGGTCTCCGCCGCCACTTAACATCGGCCGAACGGGCGGATCGAAAGTGATTTCGCGAAGTGTACTTTAAACTTTCGCTAAATTACTGTGTGCGGGCGGGCGGGCGGGCGGGCGCTCCGCCGAGGCTCTTGAGGCCCTTCAAGGAAACCTCCGAGACGCATAAAAATAACGTTTTGGCTCCTCCGGGGACGTCGCGGTGGAGGCGGGGACGGCAGAGATGGAGGTGGAGGGAGATGCCGCGGTGAATCCCACAGTGTCCGCGACGGTGGGGGTGGCGTGGAGGTGATCGGGTCGTGGAGGCGGGTCTTACCACGAGCAGGGCGACGTTGTTGAAGGTTTGCGGTGAAGGTGGTGGGTTGGAGAAGCGAGGGGCAGTGGCGGAGAGCGCGTCACGGTGGCTGCAACGAGAGCTATGAAGAGTGCGGTGGTGATGCCAATGGTGGGGACGGCTGCAGCCTTGGCGGTGGCGTCGGAGGAGGCAGCTGCGGTGAGGGCAGGGTCAGAGGCGGCGCGGCGGGGGGGGGGGGCGCGAGGAAAGTAATGGCGAGTGCGGTGGCGTCGGCGGAGGCTGCGGCGGCGTCGCGCCCGCCCCCTTCCAATCAACTTAGGGGCGGCGCGACTCGCCTCGCCTCGTCTCGTCTCTCCGCCTCCATCCATCACGCGGGCGATTGGCAGCGCCGCACGGACGCGTCGCTCTCCCCTCCCCCCCTCCATCTGCAGCTGCGGCGCTCCTCTGTCCAGCTGAGGCGTGGCCGGGGGTTGTTTTGGTGGGGCGTTTCTCCGGCCCTTTCAGGGTCAACAAGAAGCGATCTGCTTTCTTTACGAGAAAGTGTTTTAAGTGGGAGCGCTGATTCTGTCCTAACTAGGCACGCCAAAGTGTTTAATTTTACATTCTGCTTGAGAATTGAATGTCGTATTACATGAAACTAATGTACTGTTATAAATGTGAACGTTGTATACGGAAAGGAATCATCTGGACCACTATATTCATCTCTTTCAGCGTCATAACTGGCAGCAAGATAAGTCCGATGGATGTACAAATACTTTAATGGAAACATTCACTAAGAGCCAATTCAGTTTGTTTTAGGAAACATTCATAAGACAAATTTCAATCATTCCGATTCTAATAATGCACATCAGAGATGAAGTATACAAAAAATGTAACGCGCGTTTACGTTTCGAATTTTGTTTTATTTCATAAATGAAAATTAATTTATTAATTTGCAAATTAGATTTATTTGAATTATATGTAGCAAGATTTGCAAAAGTTGCAAATCTTAAACTTATTACTAAAAATTAATAAGCAAGTTGCAAAACTTGGTTGAAAAAGTAACTTGCGTTGGAATTTGCCTATAATTTCTTAACGGCTTGCGTATGGATACGGTATAGAAATTGAATCGATACGAGAAATTCATCCACCTCGTATGTGGATTTTGTCCTCGTTTGGTCTCGATGGAATGAACTGAATTACGTATGCATTCAAGAAGCCTTTGGCAAAAGTGCGGCTCCAATATCTAAAACGGCCCTTCTAAGAAGAGAATCCAGCGGCCAGGTTCAGCAGGAGGAAGGCGCGGGAGCGGGCGCGCTTTTGTGAACGCGCCCGGGCGCTGGGGAGCGTGAGCGGCGCGGCCTACCGGCGGAACGGGGAGGACGGCGGCTGTCAAACGCGCGGGCGGCGGCGCGGGCGCGCGGGCGTGACGGCGGCGGAAGGGCGTTATGGACGCGGCGGAGAGTTATGGGCGTCCGCGCGCGCATACGGATGGGCACGCCGGCGCGGCCTGCGTAGCGCACGCGGAGAGGGGCGGTGGTGGACGGCGGGGCGATGGATGCGGGCGGCGAGCGGCGGGAGATGGGCGACGGCGGCGGGCGGCGGGCGGCGGGCGGCGGACGGCGGGCGGCGGGCGGCGGGCGGCGGGCGGCGGGCGGCGGGCGGCGGGCGGCGGGCGGCGGGCGGCGGGCGGCGGGCGGCGGGCGGCGGGCGGCGGGCGGCGGGCGGCGGGCGGCGGGCGGCGGGCGGCGGGCGGCGGGCGGCTGGGGCGGGAGGCAGGGGGCCAGGGCGAGGGCTAGGGCGGGGGGGGGGCGGGCGGGCGGCGGCTTCGCATCCAACTAGCGAGGATCGCAACGCGAGCAAGCGAAGGCTGATTCAGAGTGAAGTGCGTGGGTGATCAGGTTTGGTCATTCAGCGGGAAGGTACAGGCTGAAAGATTTTCAGAGACATCTGTTCGTAATAATAATAATAATAATAACATTTTTTATAATAAATTAATTCGTTTGGTTGTCGTTTATTTCTTGATGGAACAAATAATACACTTCATGATCAGAACGTTCTTTGCCCAAGAGTTGGGCTATTTCGCAAAATACTTTAGTGTTCTCTGAAACTACTTTATGGAGCTGTGAGAAGTATGATCTTGCGATAAAATTTTTTCATGTACTCTGTAAATTAAACAAAAAGACATTTTGCGAATAGTAGAATGTGTTTTGTACTGCAGCACTTTTCCAAAAATGTCCCTGGTATACTCCTACTCCAACTCTACGCAACTGCAATATGTCTATTTGTACTGAGCGTATGTTAGAATTCGGAATTCGTACTTTTTCTACTCGGACTATTGTATTAAGAAAATTCTGATCATTGTAGTCCAATCCCAATATCTCAAAATTGATGCTACTAACCTACATGATTAATGATCAGGCCAATTCCAATCAATCATTTTTGAGTCCACTACCGAAGCTAGCCCTTCAATCCACGACGTGAAAGCATTGCAGTTTCATCGAGTGCATAGAATGTCGGCCTAAGGGTGACGCGCCTTTCAAAAGCTCGTCATCGAGACGCCATTGGGACCTTTTCCCCTGAACGGCCCTTGGACGCCGACAGCAGCCGCGGGCGAAGCAGCCTACGGGCGGGCGGACGACAAGCGCTGTCCGGGGCTGCCGCCCCCGCCCGCGCCCGCGACGGTTGCGCCCCCCGCGCCGGCCTGTCGCAACACGTTGGCGCCGTGTCGCCCCGCGGCGGACGCTGTATTATCGGAGATCACTGTCACCCCGCGCACAATCCCCGCTATGAAAAATGCGCCCACCGGCTGTCCATCACTTTAACGAGGGTGACAAATCGGTGCGGGACAGCGGTGCCCGCGTCACCAGGTGCCCGGGCTCCCAGGCGCTTACCTGTGGGCGAATGCCCACCCCCACCCCGCCCGCGCTCGCTCACGCGCCCGTTGCTTTTGGTATTTTGCTTCGCTGGCGTTGGCGCGCGAGCCAAGCACTGGCGTTTCCTCCACCCCCAGCTTGGGGTCATTTGTCAGATGCACCTGATTCCGTACTTGATTCCGTCTCGACTCTTTGATCTGAAGTCCTTACTCCGACTCTTGCCCACATTCGCGGTAAGAATTTACATTTTTATCTTTCATGAAGTGATTCTCTGATTTTGCAGTAGCACTCTCCAGGTGTCTAGTCTTTGTGCATTTTAAATAAACGTGTGACGTGAATATCCCAAACTGGACCAACACTGATTGTGGAATCACAATGTCGCTAGATGTATAAGAAGAGATTGTTTATGAAGCTGATGCGTTTGAAACCTCACAGGTATACATATTGGCTTGAGTGCTTTCATTGGCTCTCATTAACTCACGGTAATACACTTTAGAATGTTTCAACCAAGTACTAAAGAGATGTGATAAATGTCGAAAATTTTGTATGTCTATTGATTACTTCTGTAGAAGTTATATTTAAAGTTAAGATGTTTTCAGAAATATAAACATTTTTAAGTTTTAAAAAACTCCGTGAAAAAATTTTATTTAAAACGAACTTCTCTCTACGCAAACAGATTTAATTTAAGGGCTATGAAAATGTAGTTATGTTTATCATATGCATTTATACACAATTAGGTGTAATTGAACCATTTACTAAATTATTAAATTAATTTAATTTAGCTACCTAACAACTGATTATTTTCTAACGTTGTAATCGACTTTAAATAACAACATTAAGTTCAGTTCAATGATCAGTTTGTGAGTGTTTATAATGGAGCACAGTGTCACGTTACGCTCATCCAACAAAATTATATTTTGTAGCGTAAACGAGTAACGGACAACGTTACTCATAAATTACATATTTGACGCACATGTTTACGCAAAAAATGGCATACCAAACCGCATATCCGACTTTGATATGCTATTGTGTCCAAAAAGATTTACTTTTTCGATCCTACAATTACTGACATGTAAAGAACAGTTCTCTCACATTGCATTTTCAGAACATATATAAATGTTCATAAACCGCATGAATGTGCAGTATATCAGCATAGATTTCTCTATTATACAAAACATATGGAATTAGAACATAAAATAGACTGTAATAATGATAAATATTTGTTCACTCCGGAATTGGTTCTTATTTTTGTAAACGAAAATCAAGATTATATAAGGATAGCCGTAATGCTTCATAACTCATTTTTTTATTCCGAAGATGTTCATATCTTGATTGAAAATGTATCTTTAAGAAGGCGTTCATTAATAAGATATGTATTCGTTTCGTTATAAACTTTTCCGACGAACAGAAAACCAATTCATATTTCGTCTATCTACGTATGCCTAAACACAAAAGTTGTAAATCTTTATTTTGTAAATGGAGACGTAGACCTCATGAGAACGAAGGTCAGCATAAACTGCCGAACCCTCTTTACCCCTGTTATTATCCGCTGTGTTACCTGTGCCGTGTCAGGGCAGGATCTGGTCAAGTCGATACTCCCTACACGCTACTCTTATATCTAATTCGTATTTTTATCTAGCATCCATTTCTCATCCGCAATCTTCCTCCACTTTCTGGAGGATCCTAGAGGTCGGCTGCTTGGGTCGGTAGTTTCTCGTGGTCATTCAAATGAACACCATGTGAATGCAGAAGCGATACCCTAATAAACGAGCCAGGTATCCCGCTGATTTTTTTTTCCTCATGCCCGCTCATTCATGTCCTCCTCCTATTCCTCTTACCTTACATTATACCCTTCCATGCATGACACTACCACACATATTGGGAGGCCATTCGGGAGCTCACGTCTCGTCCCGGCTGCGGCGATGCCCCGTTGCAGGATATCACTACATTTACGGGACTAGTGACTACACTAGTTGAAACACTTAGATTCACTAAATGCCCAATCAGCCGTCGATATCGTGCAATCGATTCACTAAATGCTCAACAGTCAGTATCGTGCTAATGATCATAACAGATGTTCTTTTGTTTCAGTTGTTCTAATATATCGTATTTAATGTTATTTAGATAAATATCAAATACACTAGGTTATCTTCTTGTGGTTTGATTTTTCTTCCCTACATTCTCAAATATTTTGTACGTGCAGAGTAATTTATGTTGACTTTACATTCTTTTCTGTAGCGTCAATATCAGAACTTGCAAGGGCATGGAAACCTGCTGCCTGCGTTCGCTCGCCTGCGCGGTGACGTCCGGGGGTACCGCGCACCGCCTCTGTCGTCGGGCTGCGCGCGTCGCGTGTCGGCCGTGATGGCTGCGCCTCCGTGGAAAATTTATCTCCGCGCTGGGTCGTCCGCTTTGACGTTTGAAAGCTCTGTCTTCGCAGCGGCCTTTGCAACGGTCTTCGGGACACGAAAGGGTTGAATAGGAGCGTGTATTTTCGGGACAAAAGCTACGCCTGTACTTTCTCGCCGCCCCCATTCATCACTCATCGCTTATCAAAGGTATGTCTGTCCTTCCGACAGACTCGCTTTTTTAGCCAAGACGAGTTTTGTGTTTATCGATCTGCATTCGCTGCCTGGAGTGGACATCACACAAAGAAATCTCTTCGGGTGAATTGGCTAATTCTCTCACTCGCCCTCTTTTAACGTTGTTCGGCATGACCAATTTATCGAAACCGAGGATGAATTTTTAATGTAATTCGATTCGGAATTGCGTTCGGGTTGTATTGTGATTCTTATACCATTTTGAGGAATATGTTTGGTTGTGCCATTTGTTATTTCCTCGAAAATTCACGGCTCTCCAAATACATATTCATGTTCGGCAACATACTATCCATTTGGTCGCGATGCTATAATAGGAGTAAATAAACGTTTCGAAATCAGTACACATTTTGTGTGAAAGTGTCATGAGATATAGAGGATCTAAATGAGCCAACAAAGACTTATGATACGCTGCAGCAGTGTGAATAGAGGAACGACTCCCCGCTTCATCCCACTTGTTACTTCAGTAATGCATGTGCAGAGGTCATTCATCAGAGATATTATTGGCAAATGGAGCGATATGGTGGAAATCGTATGTTGTTTAATTAATTTCCCGGGCGGAGATCTGTTGGTCGATGCAGCGTGGGAGGCAGCAACGCGGGAGGCTATCTCCCCTCTGCACTGATCCACGCGAGCCAACCACAGCGTCACGTTCCCGTCATTTTAGGAAGCCCACGTCCACTCTCGCGTCTCTCTCACTTCGGATGTGCCCTTTCGACTATTATTCTATTTGTTAAATCTATCTTTCCGGTTATATTTCTAGAGTTTAGTACTTTCTATTCTGTTGTAAGTTATGTTGCTTCTATCGGACTGCCTTTAATACTAACATTCTTCACGAATTTGTGCTTTAACATTTTATTTCTTTTTCTTTAATGAACTCTCTACTCATATCCAGAGTCTTCTATTTGTCCTGCGCAGATACATTTTTCATATGTTAAGTGACTTAATATTGTTATTTTAAATATGTGTCTGCAAATGACTGTATTTTCAAAACATTACACACACAGACGGAGTGGAATCCGGATAACTTAGTTTCCGCTCAACAACCAAGTTATCAGAACCACAGATTCTTCGCACACAGTCTTGACTCCAGACTTTATACGTGCATGCGACACTGTCACCTTCAGTACTGTGTCAATGGGTGGCCACAGAGTGCTAAGGAACCCGAGTTCGATTCCCAGTCATGTTTACAGTTTCGAACATTTACTAATTTAATAGGGTTATGAGGTAACAGAGCTACGCCGTGAATTTCAGATACTGAGGAGAATAATTTTTTCGTCACAATGGTCACCGCGAAGAAGTGCCACGGTGTATGACTCAGTTAATATTTTCATTTGTTTCTTTACGTAGATATTCCTTATCCTCTTTTTGCATTATTCTAAATTCTCGTGGCATTCTGACTACTGATCAGTATTTAGATTTTGTTTGTTTTAGTTTAATTGTACCTATTTACATCTGTGCCATGCTTATCAGTTGTACCTGCGTACCACTAATACAAGAACGTTCACCAACATGAGGTATAATATCCTCTCTAATTTATCACATTTTATGGTATAATGTCGTAATTTCACCCTAATGTCTTACATTCAGTGAAACCTTCCACGTGTTTCTGCAACATTCTTTTCTCATTCTCAAATAACGATTATCTTCAATTTCTAATTATGCATAAGTGTTTTTCAATTCAACTTCCTTCCAGTGCTTTCACTAGTTCTTAGCCAACTCATTTAGCCTTTCCATCGCAGCCATTTTAGCCCAATATGCAATACCGCCTCAGAACAATCCACTGAACCACCGGCAAAGATGTCCCCCCTTATCCGTTTATTCGAGCGCCCTGACCGGCTGAATTAGATCACAAATGGCATTGCCGGTATTTGTGCAGCGGCTCTGACCTGGAGGGTCTAGGGTTTGAGTCCCGACGGTGGCTGATTTCCCGCACTAACTACATAGCTGAATCGATTTCAGCCGCTGTCAAGAGGAGAATTATAGTGATCGACCATTCTGATAAGTAAGTTATCATGGTTTCTTTGATCAATACCAGGCAAATACCGGAGCCGAACTCGAACAAACGGAACACAGACCGTCCGCGATCTTTGCTTCCTCTTTAGAGTCCTATGCACTTCCCTTACACACACTCGCTCGTTTATGGTACATTTCGTGAACTTAGAACGGCTGGGACGGTGCTACGCTGGGGGAGTCACCAGGGGGGAGAAATCCGCAGCAAGCCGACTTGTAGGTCGGCGTCGGATCTCACCATCCAGCGGAGGTGGAACACCGCCACCTACCGCGTGGAAACAGTCACTACGCTAACGGGGCTAAAGACCATAGCAGTTGACGTGCCCCAAAATATGAACCAGTGAATTAATCAATCGAACGCCCCCTGTGCCTTGTGGAGTCCGTGACCCCACGCCCCCAACTCTGCCGCTTGCGTTCCGCGATCCCCGCCTCGCTGTCCGTCGCCGCCGCGCTCCTCTCCCCCCACCCCCGCCGCTGCACCCCCTCCCGCCCACGCTCTATCGGCAGCGCTGCCGCCGTAACTCAAGATCGGTATCAGCAGCCGCCTGTCACGGCCGCGCCCGCGGTATTGGCTAAAAATTGATTCGCGATATAGCGCTGCGCGGGCCATCAATATGCACAGCAGCGCACGGCAGCGGCGGCGGCGGCGGCGGCGACACGGACGAGGCAGAGGACGCGGAGATGGATCCGGGCGAGGGAGGGGATGGTGACCCTAGTACAAGGATGGATTTGCGAAAAGTCATTATAGCTACGATCGGATGGAAGTATGGCAGTGAGAAAGGAGAACGATGCCGGAGTTAGCCACGCAAATAGCTCAGATTGATATCGTCTTTGATTAGGTTTTTATTCAGTGGGCGTGCAGATTTCGAAGTCAAAACTTTAATAATCAGACATGTAGATGTCAAGAATTTCACAGAGCATTTGTAATCGTACACTTCGCAGCCGAATGTTTAATTTTTACGCGCTCTTTTTGACGAGGAAGAGCATTTAAACTTGCTTCGCTGATAAATAAAAACGATATAGACGATACCAATTTAGGTTATTTTTGAAATCTTCAGTATCAATATAACAGGATTAGGTCACGTTATATGTCCATAAAGAAGTAATGGAATAATGCGATATGCCTTGTTTAGTAGGTGTAGTCTTCATGCCTGTTAACCGCGTGACAACGTGGTATCTATACCAGTGAACTATGAACCTAAAAAGGAGGACTGCTCGCTTTCGGTTAGTTGTGACTTATTGAAAAGTAATGGTATCACTTTTTTCGGGTATTTAATGTAGAGAGAGATTGTAAATGTTTAGAAGCTGGTAAAAGTTGTGAATTGTTCTGTATCCATTTAGTTAATATATCCCGGTCATACACTTTTACAACTTATTTTATGTAAAAAGTAAAAGAACACACATACCTTACTACATATAACACCATTCGTTCACGAGGATGCAAGATACGCAAATATTGGAATATGCGCAACGTGGTAATATTTATCCAGAAATAGCCATGCGAGTTTCGTTTTTCCAAGATTTCGGAAAAACGGCTACAGCTGTTGAAAGCTGATGGCTCAACAAACGTGCTGAGTAATTCATCAGCCATTTAAGTCTACAGAGATACATAAATTTAATTTTTCAGGCATTTCCCGTGAACACTCAATAAAATATATAAACATTTAAGTATTATGAACAATAATTAGTCAAAAAGATTCGAATTAAATATTTTCTCTTCTTTCCGTTTTTTCATGCAATTCTACAGTGGTGAAGTATTACTTTTTGCTATAATATAATACACATTGTTTTATCTGAATTAAGGGATGAAAGCGACATGCGAAGCATATGATGAACATATGAATGCTTACCGAAAATATTCATATTTTGCTTTGTTTAAATCAAGTGCATCAGGATTATAATATATGAATATTAGTTCTCATTTGCCCGTTTGCATCTGCAGTGTCATCGATCCATGTAATTAAATAACTATGTCACTTCAAAGTACGGTCGGTCACTCGTTAGCAGTACAGGCACCACACATTCATTAGCAATTCCATTTCGCGTGCACTCGGCGTATCACTCCAATTTAAAGGTGCATTTGGTTTTCATGCATTTCGATTCGCATGAAAATTGATGAGCAAATATTTTTCACAAGTATTGCCATTCGCAAATTAATTGTAAAAAACCAAATTCATTATATTGTGTACACTCTCACACCGTAATATTTTGTGTTGCTGCACAGACGACTAGAATAGCTCTTATTGAAATGCTCGTTTTTTGACATGTTCGTAGGTTCTGCATATTGTATTATTTTCTACACAGTGATTGTCGGCGTTTCAAATGTCCTTCAACAAGATAGCATTGTTGCACTTAATTAAGCTATATGCAAGCGTTTTATTAAGCAACTACATATTGTGCTTTTCTAATATACCAGGTTTCACTTCTTATCCAAATTCCTTCCCCGAATTTATTTCCTCGCTTCATAACTTGTATGTGAGTATACTTCACTGGGAAGGCGCAATGCAGAGGTCTTACAGATTGCGAAACCTAGAAACAACTCTTCTCTGCCTCCGCAATTCCTTCCTCTAAACCGCTCTAAAAACTGAGAGTCTCGTGAGTCTCTCTGGCCAAGCAATAAGCAAATACTATCTCCATCACATGCATACGTGCTATATTGGCGCGACGGTTTGGGAAGACTGGTGAAAGTTACTAAATAGTTGGCCTGGAGTTCAGACAGTCAAACGAGGAGGCGTCGTATAGTCACCACAAGGTCAAGATAGTTTAATAGAAATACATTTAGTATTCCTATGCTCGTATTTAATGAGTATTACTTATTCAAATAACATGAGACGCGTTTTTCGACATAAATCGTTTAATACGACGTTCTTAACCGAACAAAAATAGTGTTTTCAGTTATTTCTAATCCCTTCTGTTCTAAAAATGTCTCTATTAATCTCTATAGTAAAAAACAAAAAAAACATACCAAGGGTATCTTCCAGATTCAGAAATATGTTTAAATAAAGTACACATGGTTTGTTATTTGCTGCGTTCTACAACTTACACAGGTATTTACATAACATTTCAAGGACGGTTGACAGAGAATACAAATCTAAATATTTCCATCGATCAGACCCCATATAATGGCATTAAACCACCAAAAGTGAAAGATGTTACAGATCCTGTTTTCATGTCTCCTGAAGAGATGAATTGCCTTCAAAGTGTTATGGAGGACATTTAAATGAATTCCTTGTACATGTTGTTTTCACCCACAGGTTTCCTTTTTTTCAAATTATTTATTTTCCTACACATCGTATTGCATTATTGCATTATATTGCACCGTCTAATTTTTCTCCTTTGGCGCAAAGCATTTTGTGTTCGTTGTAAGAAGAGCACTTTAGTACTATTATAAGTTAAGTTGTAATATGTTGAAATATATATCTTTCGTAAGAATGAATTAACACACATTTTATGACTCCTGTTTATTGTATCAGCATTTATTTCCGTTTTACAATAATATTAAATAAAAGTGATATGTATTTTTAATTACGTTTTTCTGAAAACTATATTTTTGCCTAGAGACCTTTTGTCAGGAGATCACCTCAGTTTCCAACATATAATCTTCTTTCTATTTTATAATCCTAAAATCTGTTATATTCAATTTGCATTTATTGAACAAAAATAATTTATTTGCATTGACTGCTTTTATTTTTTTTAGATCAAAACCATTGAAAGTAGACTCCGACTTGAAAAGAAACGTGATGCCTGTAATACTGTTTTTTACGAATGATAGCAATTGTGAACAATTATAAATTACAATTTGTCAAATACAAAGTCGTAAGCAGTTCTCAGTTTCGCCTGAAGCCTGTTGAACTAGGGTCAGCTGGGCCAGCACATGAATTATTTGAAAACTAATGCGAGTTTTGAAAGTTTGCTTTTTGGACTAATAACTAATACATTTCGGTAATGAAGGGTAATCATTTAATGCGATATCGCCGGCGTCGCGGCATGGTGGTAAGATTGATTAATTGCTGTTTCTGAAGTCGCAAATTACTATGGTAGTTAGTTCCACTGGATGGTGATATCGGGTGCCGGCCTTTACGTCGCCTTGCGGGAATTTTTTCCACTGCAGGTATTTGCCCCCAGCTGTGCATTGCCTCACCTGAATGAGTTCTAAACTCCTGACTTACGTGTCGGTGTAGTGCATATTAAGGTGCGTTTACACGGAGAGACAAAGTCTCCTAACTTCATGACGTCACGAAGATAAACACTCTCCGACGACTTTACACGGTTCGAAATATCTCCCGAAACGCGAGTCTCCTCACTCACGGGAGAGTCGTTTCCTGACATATCTCCGGAAAAGTATCTCCTAGGTGTTTACACTTGATACGAATGTCTCTGGACGCTCTTTGTCGCAGCCATGTTGAATGAACAGCTGATGAGCGGCGGCTAGGAGTTTGAGGTTAGCAATGTCTGCGGTGTCGACGCTAGCAGCTGCATGTGCGGCCTTAATTATTTTGAAGAAGCGAAGGAAACGCAAGAGACAAGTGTGGGTGAAAAATGTTTTCCTCAGAAGAGAAGATCAAAGTATTTATAAAGTTTTGATGGCGGAATTGCGGGAAGAAGACGAAGCCATGTACAAAAACTTTGTACGTGTCACTCCCGAAGGCTTCGATCTATTGTTGGGAAAAATTTCCCAATCAATACAGAAGCAAGACACTGTAATGCGGAAATGTATTTCTTGTGGTGAAAGACTTGCTCTGACACTAAGATTTTTGGCCACAGGAGACACGTACAGTTCTCTGTCTTATTTATTTAGGATTCCAATATGCACAATTTCGAAAATAATCCCTGAAGTTTGTAGTGCCATATTGGAATGCTTAGGAAAGGATTATATGAAGGTTTGTATCTTTTTGAAAAGTTTATATTGATTTAAAAGTTTATATATGATTAAATATGTAGTAATAAATTTAACCATTCCCACCTCCTGTTTTCAATTATTTTTCCATATTTGGAGGCAGAGAACATATTTTTTAACATTGGAAAATGTATTTGCATATTTCAGTATTCAAGTTTCATATTATGATCTTACAAATCATTGTTGGAAGATAAATATAACTTTAATTTGCAGAGAAAGTGGTGAATTTAGATGTACTAAACAAATATATAGCTGGAATTGAAAATTCAGTTTGTTTTATGAAATGTAAACTTAAACGTTCTAGTCAACAATTTTGTGGTAGCTGCCTACCTTCAATAAAAAATACTGAAATTTCAAATTTTTCATGTTTTATTAAGTTGTATGCTGTGTAATTCTCTTTTAAATGCTTCAAACATTTTTTTTGTTTTTGAAAAAAATTTCAAGCTAACTGAAATTCAAAATTATAAGCCAACTGAATTGAAGATGCATTTTCTCAAATTCAGAATTTTCAATCATTCATGCATGTCAAACAAATCAAACTTTAATTAGAAAAAAATCGGATTCCATGCTGAGAAATAGTGTATGAACTAGAATAGCTAATGTATCATGAAAAGGTTCGGTTGAACCGATTAAATTGAAATGTCAAGAATACATTTATGAACTATTTTTTCCCAAACAATCAAATCTTGTCTCTTTAGTTTTTACAGTACCTCTAATTCCTTGTTCAATGGACAATTGTGATTATTTTTTTTAATTGCCATTATATATTAGTTATCAATATATGCTGATTGACATAAGAACTAAACTTATTTTTATAATTTGATTTTTGAGCACCAAAGATCTATTATACAAGATATAAAGAAATTTCTAGAATTTTTCAGTCCAGGTGGACAGCTATATTAATTAAATTACTCTATATAAGTAAGTCTTCGTTTAGGCTCTTTGTTTTCCACAAATCCTAGCCCTGGTTATCACCATTTCATCCCAATAACTTTATTTGTAATATGCATGGTGGGTTAAATAAAAACACTTATTTTAAGTTTAACAATTTTTATTGCATTGAATTATAATGCTCTTTCCGAGCATTTACTATTAGTTCTGATATATCAATTTTTAGTTTACATTGTAGTCTCTCCGGCAGCTCTCTGAGAGCACTTGCCACGTGCTCTCCGAACACTTGATGTTCGTCAATGTGTCTATCTAATACAGATATGCATTTTTTTAAGACTTCGTCTTCGGAAGTGTCTCTTTTTTTTTGGGGGGGGGGAGCCATACACAGTCACAGATGCTGCAGATGTTGATGGCACCGCATAATGACACACACTTGGTGCCAACTGGCTCTCTAGTAATATTTCTTGGGACTCCATGTCAAGCTCTAATTCAGTCGAGGTTTTGCTCTGGAAAAGAAAAATACATTTAACTGACATTCTATTTTCTAGGTACCTACTACTGAAGATGAATGGTTGAAGATCGCAGGGGAATTTTCATCCCAATGGGATTTCCCAAATTGTATTGGTGCACTAGATGGGAAACACATACACATTCAAGCCCCTGCCAAGACCGGAAGTCTTTATTTCAATTATAAGGGAACATTTAGCATTGTACTTTTGGCATTGGTGGATGCCAATTATAAGTTTTTGTATACCAACATTGGTGCACCAGGACACCATGCTGATGGTGGTATTTTTGCTACCAGCAATCTAAATCAAGCCATCGAACAGAAAAAATTAAATATACCGAATGCCAGGCCACTGCCAGGGCGACATATGAAAATTCCATATGTTATAGTCGCTGATGATGCATTTCCTTTACAAGCGAATTTAATGAAGCCATTCAAGCACCAAACGTTAAATGGCATTGAACGTGTCTATAATTATAGATTATCTCGGGCTCGACGCATTGTTGAAAATGCCTTTGGAATGGCTGCTGCCCGGTTTAGAATTTTACGTAGAAGCATCGAACTTCCACCTGAGAAAGTGAAATTGATAGTGGGCACTATTTGTGTATTACACAATTTTTTGCTGTCCACCTCCGGCACAGTGTATGCCCCGCCTGGAACGTGTGACAGAGATGTCAATGGAATATTTGAACCAGGAAGTTGGAGGAATGGTACGAATATTCCATTCCTTGACCTTCAACCAACACAAGGAAGAAACTATTCAACAAATGCCAGAGTCATTAGAAATGAATTTAAAGAATATTTTGTAGCAGAAGGTGAAGTTCCTTGGCAATATAAATGTATATAATAAAATATTGACTTACCATTGAATCAAATGCGTTTCCTTTTTCTGCCTCTCCACCTCCATATAAAAAATTGAGGGATTTAAAAAACTCCCACTTCGACGTATAAACGTCTTTAGCTCCTGCTCCACTATTCCTTGTTCTCTCCTTTTTTACTTCATTTCGATACTGGCATCTCAAATTATGAATTTTGTTTTCTATTTCCTTTGGGGTTCTTGCCAACTGTTCCGACATTTCAGAAAGGGCAGCATTCCGCTTCACCCTATCTTTATAAAAGGAATGGGACTTCCTGAAATGAAGAGGTGCATTTATAGTAACTGAATTGCCAATTAATTAAAATAATATTCCAACAATCAACATTAATAATAAAATTTGCACATGTGAAAATATTTTGAATAAATGTATTTAATTAAAACACTGACGATTACTGTATGCTTGTTATAATGCATTTGTACTCAAAGTACTGTTATAAGCAATTATAATTTTCAACTAAGTATAATACTTCTTAAAACCATTGTCCACAAGCATATTTTTAATGCAGGGTATTTTCAGGTTTTAACAGACCACTTGGTTCAGGATGATAATTTTAAGAAAATTATACTTGCATATTATTATGAGTATATGCATAGTATTACTGCATCTATATGTGTATATACATATACATATACACACATTCATATATACACACATACACAAATATATAATATTAGTAAAAAATTATACTTGGACGAACTGCTTTAATTTCTAGAATTGTAAACGCCGATTTTTAGTTACATGTATTTTACCTCCATAAACATTCCCTTAACTCCAGCAATTCAATTAGTTTTGCAATGTTCTCCTTCGACCATCTCCTGTAATAAAATCACAGTTCAATAATTATCAGTCAGTCATAATCACAGTTCAATAATTATTCAAAATTATAATAGGATATGCAAGTTAAAAAAAAATTATTACAAGTAAAATGTACAAGAATCATCCTCCAAAACCTATAGAATAATCCGTATATTATTTCCGAAATCAATATTTTATACACTGCATTTACTATATTACTTATTATTTATTATCTTACTTATTATATACTTATTATTAGTATACTGTATACTACGTTGAACGTATACAATGTACATTGTGTACAATGTTCCTCGTAAAATTTATTTTAAAATTGTATAAAATTATATAGCATGTACTCACGTCTCTCCTGTGCTTGCAATGGCTTGCGTTGCTTCCATTTCACAAATCGTAAACAGATATTCAAAATTCAATTGCAAGGACTCGCAGACACAACACGCAGAAAAGCAACTTGAGCACGTGGACACACGCCAAGAGAGCGAGAACTCTTCCAACTTCCTTGGAAAACTGTTTATCTCCAACGAGACACGATTTCTCGTCGATTCCGGAGCCTTTACACTGCTCTCTTGCGGACACTTCGAAAATCTCTTGTGACGTCATGTCCTCGGGGAGAAGACCGCTCTCCTTGGAGTTTACACGTGTCTCGTAACCAGTTCCGGAAAGTTAGGAGAGGAAACTCTCTCCGTGTAAACGCACCTTTAGTGTAGGTGTATAAGGAGAGTGAATAATGAGAAAGAAGTGGAAAGAAACACCGCGCGCGGACCGTGGCCCGTTTGAGAGGCTACTGCTCCGGCGTTATTGTTGGGAGAAACCTCTGTAAACTACGGATCACAGCTGCCGGCTGGCAGAATTCAACTCCATGCAGCGGCCGCATCCAACCTAGCTGCGAGGCGGCAAGAGGGGTGGGTGCGGGATGACGTCACGAGCCGCAGATGACGCCGGGTGGTCGGTCTGGCGCGAAGGGATATTTACCGACCGAGGCGACCGCGCGCGATTCACGGGGCCGAGACGGGCGGACGCGCGGGCCGCGGCGCGGGGATATTGATGGGCCCATAAGCGCCGCGCGCCGCCCCATGAATATCGCATGCGCCCGCGCCCCCTCCGGCGCCGCCGCCCTCCCCCCCTATTCGGCTCGCCCCCTCAGCCGAACGACCCGGAAGTCGAGTGGCCGCGGTTTCTTCTCCGCGCCCTCCCGACAAGGGGGCGGCGTCTGGATAGAGATTGAGGGGCATCTCGAAATTGGGGGGCACAAGTGGTGGGGATGTTGGTTAATGGTTATTTTGCCCTTAGAGTCGTAGGTACGTTTATGCGTGACGTGAGCCAATTACTTATTTTTTTTAAACTAGGTAACTGGCACAATAACGTAGTATGATTTGCTATTGCTAATTGACATTGTACAATGAAGATAGGCCTATGGAAAATCCTGTTCATATTACCAATAATATTACGCTGAAAAAATTGCTATGCATCGAAGAAATACTATAATAGCAATATAACTTTTTAGTCAATGTCATTCCCTCTCTGAAATGTACAATTCGAAAGGCAAAATACTACATCACATGGTATTTCACAGAATATACAGCAAATTCTAATAGAATGTATTAAAATGAGAACGTAATTAAATTAGGTACTACAAATTACAGACAAAGTTTAAATTTTATAATTACTTGTTTCAGTCCATGAAGTCATGGGGTCCTCTGACTACGTTCGCTCCAATTGTTGATAAGCATCTATTTCAAATGTTCCTATTTGATTTTGCTGAATTTTGGATGCGTTGTAGGAAGTGGAGAAGTATCAGGTGTTTTTACTTTCCCGTATACGTAAGTATATTAGTAGAAGCATATCATATCGTATATGCGGAGTAATATACGTAGTATAGGGAAAGTTATATAATGCTGCGGAAAAGGGATTTCGAGATTCCAACGAAAATACACGTTTTGGGGTCCCCTGAAACCGAAAAAAGTGTTTTTTTTCAAAACGTCCATCTGTGTGTCAGTCCGTCAATTCGTCTGGTGTCTGTGAACACTACTAGCGCCTACCATGCGTAGGATTTTTTCCATATTGAAGAAATCCGTGTCGATCTGGCTCGAGTCGAATCTTTGAGGTTGTGAAACACAATCTTTAAAATTTGGGGGTACTTTTAATGAAGCCCTCTGGACATTTTCAAAGTTTTCTCAAAACAGCTCAGAATATTTTCTTTAAATTTCGTGCAAGAATAGAATAAAATGAACGTATAAAGGTGACATAGATCAGATTTTCAGGTTTAACTCTACATTTTCCAAAAATTCAAAATTTTTCGGGTGTCTTCCTACTACTACAAAATTGAAGATACATATTTTTTCTTCAAGTAAAATGTGTTCTCCATAGTGAGTTCTTTTATTAAGGTCTTGTACATTTTTTTTAAATAATCGTTTTCGCGCAATACTGCGAACAATATGTTCAATTTTAAAAATTCAAAAACAAGATTTTCTCAAAAATGGCTCCAATTTTTGTCTTTAATAGATTAGTAGGGATTGTGCTAAATGGACTCTATAAGATGACATTACACCATATTTCTCTATTATTTTGTTTTTCAATAATTAAAAAATATTTTTTACTTTTTTCACGTCGTTAATATTTACACTACCGGCAATTTCTTTGTATTAATGTATTTATGATTACATGTGCTTTAAATAATGTAATTGTTGAAGCGAGTAAAAGTGTCCCAAAAACTCTGTTTTCCGTGAAAATTGTCTCAAAATACCTCATTTCCAGAAACGTTCAAACACCATTTTCTCGAAAAAGTCTCCTAATTTTTTCTTCAAACTTTTCCCACCGGAAGTGCTAATTGCACTGTTTAAGGTTACATAGCATAATTTTGCTGTATTCATTTGTTTTTTCAAAAAGTATGCAATTTTCTTGAAAGTTTTCTCACGCCTTTAATTTGCCTATTTCTAGTAAAATGTAATGACTATTGCATTTGTGTGCGTGTAGGAAGTGCTTGAAATGACGTCATATGAAGTTCTTCGAAAACGGTATAGTTTTCTGTGAAATTAGTTTCGAATTTCGAATTTATATTAGCTCTTAAATGTCATTTTCTTAGAAACGGCTCCTAATTTTTCATTGGAAATTGCCATTTGGGACGAGGTGTTACTGTTCTTTAATATTTTTAAAGTAATAATTCGATTCTACTATTAGGAAGTTCAAAAATTAAGCAAATTTCAAAAATAATTTACTCTGGGCGGCGATAGATGACAGCTGGCAAGAGTATGTGGCAAATCCGAATAGCTGGCTGAGACCAATGGAAATAGAAAACTAATACGGGAAAGTATTTTCCATTCTGTAGCAGCTCTAGTTTCCTTTCTGTGCACAAACACTCTTACGGAGTAAAATCTTCCTTCAGAGAAAGATCGTAAAGAGGAACTTTTTCTTTTTCACGTAGAAGAGTGCAATTTGTTCGAGCAAATGCAATTATAAAATACTTGATAGAAAGATACATTACAAATGAACTTCACAGACGTTTTGTATTAATTTTTATGGAAGATAAACCACTCCTAAATATAAGTAATATTTCAAGAATTCCTTCTATGCTAACCAAATATGAGACCACAGTGATTATAAAAATATAATAGATATTCCTTATCTTTAAAACACAATTGGCGTATTTCCAAAATTTTCTTTTGAGAATTAAAAAAAACACGGTTTTTCAATGTTTACACCAAAAAATAAGTATATTTCTGCGAAGGATTGCGAGTAACTAACGGATAATTGCTGTGCTCTTGGTACTAGAGGCCAAGCATTGTTTATCATTTTCAGAATAATGATAACTTAATTGAACCCCTCAAGTCATACTGCGATATCATTTTAATCTGTAACTTCTACAACAAGGCTAATATTAAGCTTTTATATGAAAAATTATAAAGACGCTATATGAAGATTAGAATACGACGTATTGAAAAAATTTAAAGGAGAGTTTATCAGATTATAAAACACAGTAAGGACACTACTAAGGACAACAATATAATATCAAAAACAGAGATCTAATCTTTTGTAGATAATTTTACGTTAGATTTTTACCAATACCACTTTTACGTAAGCTCGCAATAATTCGATCACTGGGAACTATTCCCATTACGATCAGTTTCCCGAACTCGTGCTTCTAACATCGAGCCCGCGGCTTTCCCCGCGAGCGCCCGCCTTGGGGCCCGGGGGGGGGGGGGGGCGAGGTGGCGGCCGCGGTCGACCCCCATGCTAATTGGGGCTCTCGGCAGGCTGCCCACGTGCCCGCCCGCGCCGCCTCGCCGCGCTACCCTCCGCGCCCGCCCCCGCGCACGTGACATTCCCAGGTGGCGTCGCCCCGGCCACGGCCACGTCCGCGGTGCGGCGCCGTCCCGCTCTGTCCCATCACGACCCGACCCGTCCCGAACCGTCCCGCACAGCACCGTCATTCGGGGGTTCCCCTCATGCAGCTCCTCGTTCTCTTGCTTAAGGCCAGTGGACAGTAACCGGTGGTCAGGTACGTTACTTAAATGGTCTGCAAATATATTAAGTTAATATCTAAATTCGATCGGCTCATTTCATAATGTTTTTCCGCGGGCCGCCTGCGGTCGCGATATAATTTTATTACTCCGCAAAATTTTCAAATATTGTTTAAAAACGTTGAGTTGCTTCCACAATTATTTCCACCGACCAGCAGAGATCATGGAGATATTTTCATTGTCTGCAAAGATATTCAGTTATTATTTAAATTTGGTAAGCTCATTTAATATTTTTTCTTCCGCGGACCACTGGTGGTCCTTGAAAAAATTTAAATTGTCCGCAAATGAATTATTTTATTTAAATTCGCTGAGTTCGATTAATATATTTTGAAATGTCTTATAGCTTTATTATTGTGTGTAAATTAGAACATCATTACGTGCATATTACGAATTGAATTTTTACAAAATTCTACTGTGTCTTGCAAGCAATCTACCTCAAAAGTTTTGTGCTGGGTTGGTCCAAAATATTGTACTCGTAGAAGCATATTTTTTCAAATTGCCTTATTTTATTTGTCTTTGGTCTCCATCCATTATTGCCAGATCGTGGACTGAATCGTACTATAATTTTAAGATTATTGTACCATAATTAAATTATATTTTTTTCTCGGAGTTGTAATATAAGTTAATGAGTACTAAAATTAATTCAATATTGTGTTTCCAATAAAACATACGTTACAAAAATTAATTTAATATGATATGGAATGGAACAATGTAAATTTTCAAGCAAAGCCTTTAGTACTTTTTAACAACCATGTTAATGGTATACAGAAGTTTAAATGCCACTTATTGATCCGCACTATCTAAAATGATGGAGACTGTTGTTCTAGGATAGTACATGTCATGCAGGTACTCTGAGAGGAAATAGTTTCGACGAAATCTAAAGCTGCTTTACTTTTCTCATAGTAAGGGACAGAAATGTGATAATCACTACCTACTAACTGTGGAATAATATTGTATGAAGGTATATGAATGGTGTTATCGATTTGATTATTCGTGCAAATTTAAACGGTTTCTTCTCGACATCTATGCTAGAAGCAAGCGTTTTCTACAGTTTTATTTGTATGCTTGTTCCACATCCCGTTTGTTCGTACGTTTGCACATAATTGGTGCACTTCCTTTACATTGCCTTCAATATTGTAAATGAATATTTAGTAGAATGAGGGTTACCATATTTTATAGTTTAAGAAATTAACAATTATTTTTGGCATCTTTATCTTATTGGGAAGATATTTCGCATCACATACATGAACATTTTTTAAATAATTTTGAGAATACAAAATTTGCATATTACATTAATAAATTAAACAATTATCCGCAATTCAAAATCTGTGATTTTTCGGAAGTTTACTAACAAATTGGAATGGAGAATTATTGCGTTATATGAATTTTCATTCAACATATTCAACATACTTTGATTCCCTTGAAACAATATATTCTGTGTCTTTTGGGGGAAATAAAATAGGAATTTACCCGTTCGGTTACATCCAGCAGTAGAAGAAAATAGATAATGTGCCTTCCATATATAACGAGCTAGGTTTACGTATTCATCAAAAAGGGGGTGAACAAACTATACAGAGGTTCATCTTCCCAAAGAATATCCGAAAAAAGAGGGAACAGCAGCTTTCGTTCTGAAAGGGTCGAAGTCCCATTGACAATGCCACGCCCACCACGTGCAATGGTGGCACAACAAACTTTCTGCGTTCCTCGATATTGAATTGAACTTTAAATTTAATTTCTAAACTCAATGGAAAGAACGCCCGTCTCTTCAAACTGCATTTAAAAGGAGAAAACCGGTCTGCCGGGAGATGAAAGGCCAAAACTTTCTCGACAAGTTCACAAATTGATCTTCGAAAAAAAAAATTGCTTGGCGAGAGCCTACGGTTGCAACCCATGCATTGTTTATGAACTTAAAAAAGCGTGAATGAGTGACGCGGAATATAGCCGAGCGTATAACGTGCTTCTAGGAATTGAACAGAAAGGGAAGAATGAGTTGGTTGATGAGAACAAAAATACACTGAACCATTGATTTTTTTTATCCACTTTATTTGCATTAATGTTATAGTATACATATAATATATCCCTTCTTCCAAGTTCAAAATTGGAATTACCATGTCTTATAGTTTTAAAAAAGGTAGATAGAAAATATTTACAATTTATTTTTGGAAAATAGTTTCTGCTAAGAATGCAGCCATTTTTAAAGGGCGCATACATTTTTTACATACTTTTTAATCTTCCGGAGGAATGAAGGAAATGAAAATGTACGTTTCTATATTATCCTTTCATACCAACTGACTCTAAAAGATGTATTCGTTTATATTTTAGTGCCTGATGGAAATTTTAAAATAATTGAAAATGTATTTTCCGTCAGAGGCACAAGTCACACGTTCAAGAAATTGTAGATATTGCCATAGATCAGTTGTTGATCACTAGAGGTCTGTCCAATGAGGCGTACTTTGCTGCCATTTGGTGGTTGAATGGGAAATGATAAGACAGTATTAATATCAGTTTTTCTCTTGGTTCTGTTGTTTTTTTTATGACAGATAGTCACAAGCAACTGATATGGTAACAGCAAGAAGAAGATTGATTTTAACCTTTCAATCAATACATTTGAAGAAACTGAGAAAGTTGATAAGTAAAAGTTGCTTAATAAAATAGGTACTTAAAGATCTAAAATCCAAGCGCATATCTTCATATTATACGTGACTAGCAAAATACCGGGCGTTGTCCGGGCTTTCTTCATATCCAATTTGTGTGAAAGAGGAAAAAGAGTATTATTATACAGACCATGGGGAATGAGATTATTTTTAATGTAATTAGTTCAAGTTATAATAAAATAATATCGTTTTCTTTCATTTTATTTTACAGTGCATTGCTATTATATTAGAGTTTTTTATCTTAAACAGTGTAACTCGTTTTTAGCAAACTATTGAGCAGAAGTATTCGACTGCACGGCTACTGACCTTTTTTGGAATTTATTAGGTATCAGTTCTGGCACAGTATACTTATCGTACAGTAGAGCAGCTCACCCTGTTTTCGGGCTAATTGGTGATGCACGTGCATACAGCTAGAGATCCTGGCGGAGACAAAGTAATACTGCGTTAAGCTGAAGTCAACATCAAAGATGGTGTTGTCGCCCACACCCGTGAATTTAACGCGGTTTTGCTATCCACAGGGCTTTGCTGAAGAACACTGATTCGTCTTGTTTCTTGATCTTTTTCTGATCTGAGGCTCAAAACTCATCAATATGAAATATCAGCTTCACATTTAGAGAAAATTACTTTACCTCTAGCAGAAATAGGTGTGGGGTAATTAAATATGGATTTAGAAGAAATGAATGTCAATGAGTATCCCTTTTGTTTTGTGTTAAAGAAAGTTACGGAATTGCACCTTTGTAAAAAATGCAAAAACTTGTAGAATGGGAAAATGAAAATCTGTCTGTTTTGATGACAGAATTTTTAAAATGTAATGCATTGCAAAATATTGTTATCCAGCAATTTGCACAAATTCTAGAAATCAATTTTGTGATTGGTTGTTGTAAAGTGAAAAAGATGTGTTCTGAAAAGTTTTATGTGGATAAGAATTTACTATTTGTTGAAGTTCAACAACAGATAATTACTTCAGCAAGGGAAAAGCAAGACAAAATACTTAAATTCCAATATTTGAAATGTAATTATTTTATTTGTAAGAAGATATTGAAAATATTTCAAAAATAGTTTCGAATATAATTTGTAGTACTGTGAAATAAAATGTGAACAATCCCTGATTTTTATTTTCCCGTGTAGATACATTTTTCTCTCTCAAGAAGCCCTTCTTCATTCATTCAGAAAATCGTTTTTAATTTGTGTAGTTTTTGTACCTATTTAGATAAGCAGTTTCTAGAAATTTTCAGGAAAACGGAAGAAATAGTTATTCTACATGATATTATTCAATTTCACTGGACACCATTCATCATATTTTAATATATTTTCTTAAAAATAGTTTTAAAATTATACTTTACTTATTATGTATTTAGTTATTTTCGAGAGGAAATTAAAATATATTAACATTTCCTGTTTTTTCATATTAAGCAGAACGAAGCTGTATTACGAATGTAGTATCACATGTAATCGCCGTATTGTTTTTTTGTCGCCGCGCGAAACGTTGGAGTTGCTGACCAACACGATGTCATCGGGCATTGCTAATCAACACGGAGCTGCGCTTCAGTTTGATATATAATACTCTGGTTCTGCCGCACCGCTGCGGGTCTAGGATGGAATATGTCCAGTCATCTTAGCGACATGCGAAATATAGTGATCGTAGTGCATCTACCCACCATATTATTTAAATTATTTATTTTCCGTACTTGTGTTGAATTAATCTTTACCAAGCTTTGCAAGAATACTGCGACAATCCTGAAGAAGAACCTGTAAAAGTTTCGTATCGATTCACAATTTTTGTGGTACTGGTGTCGGTTACATGTTGAATTTACTTTTATTAGTATAGATATCGCCAAGAGATACAAGAAAAATTGCCTAAATGTTCCCCAGAGTGAGCATGGATAGTAGGATATTCAATTCTGTCACAGTGGTTTCCCCAAATAGGCCTTACTAGACTATCCTATAATCGGTACTTTGGTAAGATACAGAAGTATGCCCACAAAAGTAGAAATATTTGATCTGAACGACTAGATACCTTTCATATGTCAATCTTCTGTTTAGTGTTCTATATTGTTACCAACATGGTCGTTTGGAGTGTGGATGGAGATTAATGCATCTCCCATTCCAAAATTTCCTAGACGTATAATTCTAATAGTTTGTTGTTTGAGGACAAGAGTGATCTTTAAGTTTTCTAAAACACCTCGACACTCAGAAAAAAATGGAAGGATAATTCCGATATTTTCAAACTTATTCAAATCTACACTCAAGAAATTAATCATTGTACAGAAGTGAAATGCGCAGAAAAGGCAGATACTCCATTATTATATTCCAACGTGCATGAAAAATACAAAGAAGCAATTTAAAATAAACAAGAAGGTACTGAGCCTCTAGGATGGCCCATGGGTAGCGTACTAGCTTCCCGTGGTGTGGTTCCGGGTTCGATTCAAAAACCAGTGGTGCTGAAGACTGGCACAGACTCTCCCGTATTAGTTTTCTATTTCCTTTGGTCTCGGCTTGCTATACCATTTACAAATAGGCGCCTGTATACTAATTGCTGGAAATGAGCATATTAACGGCATGGGATATATATAAAAAATATACATTTGCGTAATTAAAAAATATACAGAAAATGAATTTGGTCATCTTAAACAGTGCAATTAGCACTATCCGTTCCGAGCTTCATGAAGGAGATTTAAAAATTAACAATTGAAGATGAAATCTTCGTGAAGATTGTACATGTTAATGAAAGGTTCTAGAATTTTCAGTGCCTTAGAAACTCCTTTGACAAACTTTTTCAGTCATAGTTTTCACAACGATGCACAACAATCTATGCACAACTTCATTGAGTTGATGTATGAAATTTGTTTTTAATTATGTGCAATTATTTTACATTTAAATATGTCGAATTCATTTTTACTGCATTAAATAATGCTCATACTTGTGGAAGATTCCTTTCCGAAATCACCAACTAAATATGTCTCTGTGTAAATAAGTGTAATCTGTTCTGTATTTCGTGTGTCATGTTAAGTAAACATATTACACGTAAACAATTATTAGCAGTTCTATCATGTAGACCTCCGTGTAGCCTGCGGATCGCAAAATTAATATCAGCAAAGCTTCCACAAGCTCGTGCAATGAAGCTCGTTTACATTTGCTTCACTAACACGGCAACAGCCGGTATATTGCTGTTCGTCTGCATTAATACTCATTGGTCGGAAAAGATTATCTTCGTGGGAGGGCCGTCGTGTGCGTCAGTTTTAATTATTTATTTTACTTTGTACAATACGTGATATAGAGAAAGTTATGTAATTCTACAAAGAAATATAACGGAATTTTGACAGGAGTACAGGGCTTGTGTTTCTTCTAAAACGCCAGTGTGAACGACACAAAAATGGCTCCGGTATACTATTTCTTGGAAAAGTCGTGTTTTCATTAAACTTCTGAATTTTTAAAATCGACGACGTGCAACTTTCATTCGAATCTGCATTACACATCTATTATTGTAGCTAGAAATGTTTCGAAGGCCACTACAAAACTGCATGTATATTTGTTTCAAAGCATTGTGTTCTTGTCTAATTTTGAATCAAATCGTGTTAACTTTCCAAATACGTATAGTCAATATTTTCGGTAAAACTTCTACTTCAGATGTATTTTATTGTTAAAGATTTTTAGTCACAAAAGTTTTAAATGACATCTTATGAAATTTCTCGGAATTCCAAAGGGTGTCATGTACAAGAGATCCAAGTAGACCATTTTAACATATGTTAAAATACAATTGTCTTAAAAACTGGTCCAATTTCTTTCTCTAAAATTTCCATGTTTCAAAAAGGTTTTGCCTCTCGATAATATTCCAAAGTAATCGTTTCGAGCAAACTCTTATAGAGTGCGAAATATGAATGAAAAATGTGAATGTTTTATTAAGGAAGGCTCTCAAAATATGAAGTGCGTGTAAAAATAGTAATCTTACTGTAACGAAAAGTAAATCATTAATTCGTTCTGTTGAGAATATGGTCATTAAAAGCATTTTTAATTTCTAATTATAGTGTATGTTATTGCAAACTGCTTTCATTTAATTATTAAAAAAATAATGAAAAAGCATGAAATGCTGCGACAAATATCACAAAGTAGCCATAGTTGATATTTATGGAATTAGTTGCGTTGTTTTTTCTGAGTGTAATAGTTTTACAATTTCACTTTGCTTGTACAATCGATGCAAATTGTTTCTATTAATGGCAATTTTACCAGTTTCGGCAAAACATGGATATGTAGCGTAGTTAGTATATAGACATATTTGGTCATTTTAAATGACTTATTTGTCTTCAACATATGTAATTAATACTTAATTTCCATCTATCATATCTCTCCATAAAGGTTAAATTATCGAAAATAGCGTATTGGTAAAATGCAATATGTAATTATTGTGTAAATCAGTTTGTGTTATTCAACTGTACATCTCACCTTATTTTGCGAAATCCAACTAGAGCTCACCAATGTGTAAGTGCAAACCATATTTACCAAGTAAATCTTACTTGAGATAATCTCGCAAGTCTTGCTTGAATATGGAAGCCACTAGTAGAAAACTGGAGGCAATTCTGTGTTCAGGGACGTTTATGATTAAAACTTAACAATTGTCCTGTACGGGCATCAAGAAAGCGAGAAAGAAATTCTCCTCAATAATCGAGGCTCATAAACTTCAGGAGACTAACGACTGTTTTTTCCTCGATCAGAGAGAACACGTTGCAAACTTTGCTCTCCTGGCTTAACTTTCCTCAGGAGTATTTTCGAAAAGTCTGCAAAAGAAAAGCTCGTATTGCGCAAGAAGAGATAAGTTCGCAAACGATCCAAAAGGTGAGAGAAAAGGTGAATAATCTTCCCCAGAAAGCCTTCGTTGTTGAGTCAGCTAACAAGGAATGGCTTCGGCGGATTGAAAAAGCCCTTCAATCTGTTGCGTAAATATTGTTCAGAGCGAAGCCACAGTAATTTCAAAAAAACAAACTGGGAAAGCCTTCTTTATTCGCGTTTGTTTATTCAATAACACTAAATATAATCCTGCACTCAGCTGTCGCAGACCAATTTTCGTGCCCAAACTTCGACACGGTTTCGAAGCCAACGAGTCCCGGGGCTTGTCTGTGGGCAACCCCTGCGTATTTGGGAGTCTTTTAATTACGGAAACCGCCGCCAGGCTGCGGTGGCAGGGTGACCGCGGCGCGCCCAGCCCACGTGTCCGTAATCACGCTGGCAGCGGGCGCCGCCCACCGGACCAATCGCGGGCGAGTGTTTGTAATTTCTCATTAAAATTGCATTATTTCCTGGCATTCTGTGCGTGACCACGTTGCGCCACGCTGCCATGCTTCCACCCCTGTCACCGCTGCCACCCGCCCTGCACCCTGGCACTTGCACAAACCGGCACCCGTCGCCCCTCGGCCCTCCCTCTTTCGCTCCTCTAGCGACTCCACCACCTCTTGCGGCTCTCGCGTGCTTCTCCCTTCTCGCCCTTAGTTTCGGAGGTCCATTGGCTTCTCTCACCTCGTTTACGCACGGTTGTCTCTGCTCCGTCTTCGTTATCCCCCCTTTCCCTATTTCCGCTCATTCTGCATTTTGCATTGGGCTCTGCAACCATCATCCTGCCGCTTTTCATATACCCTCTTCACTTAATCTTTCAATTCCCATAGCAAAACCAAATCAAATCTTTGATTGTAGAACCCATTTTACGTGTTTCGAACTCTAGAATATGTGCCAGTGGCCGACTCCCTATAACCACTTTCTTTCTCAGGAACAACTTTTTTCGTCACTATCGTTTTTTGTGGTATGTACACGCATATATCATTATCCCCCTAGTTTCTGTCGTTGCTATCCCTCTTGCCCGCTCCTTTCGCGGCCGCCATTATCTATCCTTTCGTTGTGCCCGGTACCACTTTCTCCGCCGCCTTGCCACCTCCATCCCCTCGCCGTCCTCGCTTCCCCACGCTCGCCCCTGGCTGTGGCGCCACCGCTGCCGCGCGATTTTAACGAGAATATGAAAACGTGAAGTGGGTGTGCCTCCGCCGGACGCAGTAATGAGATCCGACTCCTTAATTAAGCGGCGGGACTCACAAAGGCCACTGGCCACCGACCGACCGCCCTCCCTCCCCCACCGTGTGTGTGTGTGTTTGTATGCCGGTGGCCCAATTTTTTCGGATGCGCGCTCGCTGAGTAGATTCGGCAAATGAGAGCCGCGACGGCGGGGCGGGGGCGGGGGCGGTGTGGTAGGACAGCGGCCGCGGACGCGACCGACCTGACCACGCGTTCGCTGCATTTCTAGGAATGTTTGTATGCAACGAGGGGTAGCGAATTAAGTGATGCATGCGGATACACAGTGGATGAATACTCCAGACTAAAAAGTACGAATGAAGCATGTTACGTAAGTGACGGATTTGAAAGTGTATTTGATAGCAAACACATAGAATTTCAAAGCGTTTGTAATAACATTTTCTTCATAATAACATTGCTATAAATGTCTGCATATCAAAACATGAAATAATAAAAAGCGTTGAATAAAAGTGGAATGTGTTTACTTGTGAAATTCGTAACACAATACGAACAAATGATAAAAATTTAAAGGATTCAAAAAACAAAAGGTAAAATATTTCCGAATCCTCATGTTGGGAGAGAATATTTTACTTTTTGAAATATATACCATATATTCAATATAACTAAGAAAATCGCCTTCTTCACTACAGAATGTGAATAAAATGTAGATGAAGAAACAGATATCACAACTTTTATTTTGATTTTAATGGTAAGCCTTCACTGCCACCTCAACACGAGACGTCTCACGACGCCTGCTGATTCCTATAGATTCAAGCATCATAAATCACCTTCCAATTATCTTTTTCTTTCTGTTCGTCAAAGTTCTTACTTACAGTCTCTTCAACATCCAATGAAAACACATTTCGCATGTATAAATTGAATGTAGAAGAAAGAATAGATAGTTCCGAAGTGGAACTCATGTCTATGGCATCACAAACTCGGTCACCGGAGACTGCATTTAGGCTGTTGCTAAGCCTACGTATCAACGCTCTCTCTTGCAAATTATTTTTTTAATCCGTGTGCGCTTAAAATTGTGTTGCTTATGAATCCCTGTTGGATTATACTGAGATTATTCTCCTTTATTTTTTGCATCGTATTTCGGTATACACGTTGGTTCATGCATTTTGTAATTTTAATTTCTTTAAGCGAGTTTAAATACCTTTCATAAAGTAATTGATGAATTACGTTTATGGGACAACAAGGCAGCCGTGAACAATGAAATTAAAATTGTTGGAGATGAGATACACAATAAGATGAAAAATATATGAATTTATGAAAATGTAGGTATACGAAATTATTTTTCAAAACAATATATATCAAAACATATTTCAAAAAAATAAGTTTGTAAATAAATATTTATCTGGGTACTATATTCACGAAATGTTAATAGTAAAAATTCATTCTTGAATACCCAGTTTATTACTTTTCCCAATGAAACTAAATAGGTATGTAATTAAGTACTGATTTCCTGTGGGAAGTAAATTTTTAAAATATATTAACGAAAATAATGGAGATTTAGATTACCCTCCAATCGATATATGCTGTATTTACAAATCAGGAATGCATTCTACTCAATCCCCTGTGACTGGTTTGTCTCTGGTTTAGTGTATCTTGGAGACAGAAAAAAAAAACGTTTCATCCGGTCGTGAAGAGCATACCCGAAGATAGGAAGCAGCTACCGTTGTATCAATGTTCAAGCCAGGTGACAGAACAGTTTTAGCCAATTACATTAGACAACAACATTTTTTGTCAGGTACAGAAAGAAAACATGGTGATCTGCATTATTTCGAACCTGGTGAGTTCGAAAACGCAAATATTCCCCCCCCCCCATCACTCTCCTTGCGAGTTACAAACTTTAGAATTAATTACATTTATACAATTGAATGAAATGAAAAATGTAAATGAATGACTAAGGATGAATTTGGAAACGGTAATTACAGCTGAAGTTCAAATATAAGTATACTGTTTTTCCATTTCAAATTTATACAATGAAGCAAAATTGTTCTTTAAGATGTTAAGGGAACATGCTTAAATTTCTTTGATGTAAACTTCCTTTTCAGTAATGCACATGTTTCCCGTTTAAAAAACCAACAATGTCACTTAACATTGAGGGTTTCCATCTGCCTTTATAGCATATTTCTATCCTCAATATGTCCTGGTGAAACCTTTCTCCATGTTCATCACTTATTGCCCCCAGATTGGGAGGGGAAAAATTCAAATGGCTGTGTAGGAAGAACATTTTTAGAGACATTCTACATCCGTAGTTCTCTAAACGACTCTCTGCTTACCAATAAAACACGATTCTCTGCTCTAGTATTCCCTAGGACCACATTCACACTGGTATTATCGTGGGTCAGATCCATGAAGGGCTGCCAGGCCGCAAGTTGTAACAGATCTAACTTTGCTTCGAAGTCTGTCATAAATTAACTTTCTGATCTGTAGCGCTTTGAAAAGGCCTTTCTTCAATTTTGCATTACTAATTTCTGGAAACTCCCAAAATTTCCAAACATTATTGATGTCAACGAAAATTAGACTTGCACTATTCTCTTAAACGTTCTTTGCGCTATTCAGCAACAATATTTAATTCGAAAATTTGGAGCCATTTTTTTTTAATTTTGAAAATGTCCTAGGAGCTTCGTGTACCCCCCCCCCACAATATTAAAATATCGGTTTCAAATTCCAGGGTCCGCAATATCAGCTAGAACAATTGGGGAATATCAATTTTAGAGAAAATCGGTTGAAAGGTTGATGCGCTATCGTCGTGAACAGACGAACGGACGGACAGACAGACAGGCAGACAAACAGACGTTTTGCCGTCAATCGAGTCTTCGGTATCAAGGACCCACAAAACATGGAATCTGGCTACACCACGTGTTGAAAGATTTCTTTTTCTATATTTAACTGCTGGATTTATATTTTTTTTTTCCTTACACGGGCCCGGCAATAAAAGTTTTTGTGTGGAAAATTCGTCAATACAAAAAGAAAATTCCATGAAAATGAAGTGTTGATTGTCATTAATAAAGTAAAGTTCCTTGTCAACCCAACTCGAACATATGTTGACTGTATTTAATTTGCTGTCTCCTCCTCCGCGCGCAGGGGCCGCGGGGCAGCTGGGCGCGCACGGGCCCGTCTTCCTGCTGGAGCCGCCGCCCGTGCTCAGCTTCTCCAACAACACGGGCTCACAGGTGTCGTGCTCGGCGCACGGCTCGCCGCCGCCCGACGTCTCCTGGCTGCACGCCGACGGCTCCCTCGTCACCGCCGTGCCCGGCTTCCGGTGAGTGGCTCAGGGCTGCATTCACTGTTGTAAACAAAGCTACCACTTTAGAAAGCCGGTGTGATAGTGAAGGACAAATGGTTTCAGAAATGCCATTTGAATTCGTGTTTTGCCACGTCCCGTAAAGAACAATTTGCCTCGGATCTCGAGGTTCCAAGTCGGTCACCCATCCAGGAACCCGTGCTGTCTCGAATTCGCTTAAGCTTCGTGACTTAACGTAGTTAACGAATTCGGCTATCAACGCCGGTTTCGCGGTCGTGGCCTTTCGGGAAAACCATTCCATCATTCGCCTGGATGACCAAGGCAAGCCACGAAAACCCCGGTCAGGATGGCCGGCACGGGGATTGAGCTCGCGCCTCCGGAATGAAGTCAGCGCGCAATGTTCTGAGCCACTTTGCTCGGCCAATTCAGAAATGCCATTGCGTTTATTAAATAATAACAGTAAATAAATAATTTCATTATGAACATATGTTTTGAAATATAAATTCGAAAGTGGAGATCCATACGATAAATCAATCGTTTGTTCCATAAACACAATTTTCAATTGTTGAGTTCAATTCCGTATGTAGCGTCGCGTGATACGAACTAAAACATCTATACAACTAATTCTGAATGCGTGCAGAAATTGAAAGAAAACTATGCAGCCTCCGGCCATGTAAGAGCGGTCTGGTTTTGTTTGATGCTCAGAAACTCGGGAGAAAATAAAACAACCTATATTACTAATTTCCATTGCACACCGATATAAAAAGGAAACTATGTAGACTCCGACCATTTGAGAATTGTTTTTGACTATAGTTTCGTTAAATAGTAGGGAAATTGGAGAAAATCAAATAGCAACAAAAGTTTCCATTTTTACAGAAAATGTAAATATTTGATTATGTTATTAAATTTTCGTTCCATGATTATCAGAAATGTTTGAAGTGTGAGTCGTCTTACGCATAGTAAATATGAATTATAAGTAAGCACTCATTTACTACTCCATATTGCATATTTATAGCATTGATTCGTCAAAATTAGCTCTATTTATTTCCTCTCTTTCCTTGAATACTGCTTGTTAGACATTATTCGACAAATTTATCTTTCTGTTTGGGCCATGCTGCAAATTCATTTGTAGTGCAATATTCGCTGAAAAATCCAAAAGCCAATATTACAAATATATTTGTTACTGAATTCATGGGTGATTAAGAGGTTTGGAAAATTTATAAAAATATCGAGTGTTTTCACTTAATACATTGTACGAAAATGTAGGAGTATACCGAGTATGAATAGAATATGCTTGTATTCTATATTTTCAATAAACGTTCGGGACCTCTGTCCGAATTCAATAAAAATACAGTTATTTTACGAATACAAATATTTGGGAAATATTTACTGTACAATCTGAAAACTAGCATGAACTTGTGAGAAACAAAAGCACCGTATGATTATGCAATAAAATAATTTTTACTTATACCCTTTCTCATTTAATCGCCTACTGCTTTCGCAGTACAAAGAAAGTGTTGAAATACTGCGTGAAAAATCGGCTATTTTTGGACAGAAGACTCTTATTGCATGGTCCTGGTAACAAAAAGGTGTATAAATCTTGTTTTTCTGTATAGTAAATTACTTCGTCTAACTCGTACTCATAATCCACGTTAGGGGGTTTCTTGATACCGAAAAATCAGTTGCCGGCAACACGTTTGACCGTCTGCCCCTCCGTCCGTCCATCTGTCTATGAACAACGATAGCAGCTAAACTGAAAGTAGGATTTTCACTAAAATCCTGTTTTTCTGATGGATGTGTCTGATGTCGCGAACTCGTGAATTTGAAACGGATATTTTCATTTTTGGAGGTACATTACATAAAGCATCAATATTTTCAAACTTTTCTTAAAAATGGCCCCAATTTTTTTTCTTTTTGACTGATAGGGCAAAAGACGCGTAAATAAATGTCTTAGGTCGCAATTTCGATAAACTTTTTTAAACTCTTTAAACATTACGGTCTTCTAAAATCCATTTAGACTCAAACAAAAAACGTGTACTTCATCTTCATTATTTTCTCGCATACATTTCTTTTGAGTATTCAAACTTGAAACCTGTACTCGCTTTCTTTTAAAGCGTTTTTGTTAAAATATATAATTGAATTTTAACGTTGGTGGTTCCCACTCCATTCGTGCACAATACATGAAAAGTAACTCACATTTAATAAAGGACCCATTTAGCTCCGACGTCTACCTTTGGTGTTGAATGATTTGCGATAAAAGCATGACCAAAATAACGTGCACTTGACATCAAAAATGTTTTAATGTATTCTATAATGGTATTTTTAATTTTTTAATTTACGACATATATATTGCCAGAGAAAATGAAAAACGAGAATTGATGTTAAAAATTATCATTGTTTCAAAGCACTGTATATTAAGAATATTATTAATTATATTAAGAATGTATTGAATGTTCGCATCAATACCTTTGTGAAAGAATGTGAATTTGCACATTATAGTATTGGGTCCTGCAGCAACAAAAATGTTGCTGTTGAATGTGTGGAAAATAGAGCCCAGAAGCAACAAAAATTCGCTATGCTGAAACGACACATACTTGGAGTTGCTTAGTTCTTCGTCGCATGGCGTCAGTTGTATTGTAAGCAGTGACGCACTGAATATGAGAATGTATTTGTAATATGAGATACAAGAAATCGAGATTTATCATAAGGAAATATTTGCTTTTCTCTGTCAAAATTGAAGAGGTGTCACTATTTTGTATTTTCCAGTCTTACTGTATATCCAACAAAGCTATTAACACCTCACACATGGGCCGAGGCGATGCAGTTTTCCGTTAATTTATGCATGTATTTGATATTAGTAATGTAGATTGGAACAAGAGTATCAGCTGTAAAGAAAATTGTATTTATTTTCAACCAACTTAAACATTAAAAGATAATGCATCATATAGATATAATAAAATACCATAATAGTAGATATGCGAAAGTTCCTTTGCCAATGCCTGTTGTCGGTTGCTCCACGAAAATCTTGTGGCCCATAATCTGGACACTGCACGTACCGCGTTTTGAACTCAAACTGTGTTTCATGTCTATAGTTAATTAAAGAGGAAAAGTTTAGTTATGACCACCCCAATATTTAAACTTGCACTGGACCATTCAAATATATCTTGATTGTTTGATCATTTTTTAAATATTTACTTATATGCTTGTTCAATGCTTTATTAAAGTGAAGTTGAAATGCAGCGAATAATACGTTTCAATTGCTTCACTTAATCTCTTTAAATACTTTTTATGATTCACATGTTTACCTTACGACAACATCTTTTCACCTCCTCTATATTTTCTCGAAGTTGTGACACGAATGAGCATGAACTGAATTTCAATTGTTATCAAATACAAGTCGACGTAAATATTCGCAATCCACTGAACATGTAACATTTGTTCATTTTCCAGCAGGGATCTATAGTCTTAAGACTTTATTCAAATTCTTACGTCAAGCTTCCTTTTCCAACGTCTTCATGAGAGCCATCTTTAATACAAAGAGTTTAAAAATACATTATAAAAAATTCGAATGAAAAGAACGAAATGGAAGTCCTCTCTATCGCCTGTTGAGCAAATGTGGAGCTTGTAACGGCTCTGAAACGAAGCCAGCTCCGTTTCTTTTAGTACGCTTCTGGAATACATCGATAACAGCGTCGTCCTCGATTATGAAACGAACTTTTAATCTTCTTACTCAAACTCAGCCCATTTTTATGCCAAGGAACGTTCCTCCCATTATATAAATCACCATCACCAGCGCCGAACATACCAATGGAAAACGGTCGACGAAGCGTCCGACGCTCAAGCTAGCGTTATCGATAAATCGATTGGTGCGCGGTGTTCGATAAGTCGGTTAGTGCGCGTGCCGAACGCCCACCACTCGAGAGTCTGGAGAGCAGGCGGAAAGAAAGAGCGGAAACGACCGAAAGCGGAATTTCGCTTCCTCGAAAATATTGAATAACAAGGCGCCCGCGCGGAGAAGTTCCGCGAAGTTACCTGCAAATGAAAAGACTTTGCAACGCGCCGGGAGGCATTCCTGCGAGAGAGTGCTAAGCGGTGGGGGTGGAGGAAGTTCCGGCCCTGAGGAACAGCACAATCTGGCGGTGGGTTTCAAAGGCTCTTCGCACTGACTGCTGCCTTCCGCCAAGTCTCGTTCAGTCGCTTGAATTTGCTGTCGTAGTTTCTTGTACATGGGCCATTTTGGACTTTTTGTGGTTTTACTAGATTTATCCAGTGTACCTATTTCGACCATGTTGAATTCGCTGATTTTAGAAAAATTGCACTACGGGTCTTCCCCTCGTCATAATAGGAGACGAATTGCCTATCTTAAAAAGTTAATCCTTCTCATCATACTTTTTTCCCTTCCACATCCCCGGTAACTGACGAATGGATCGAGAAACGTGGAGGCTTCTGGTACCCATCACAAATTCTCCCTTCCCATACTTCTTATCCATTTCCCTTTGAAGGAAAGGTTTACCTTTAGAGGATCTGAACATCTAAACAAATTAAATGTTGCATGAGAGTTTTCGATATTTTTTTGTCAAAAGTAAGCCACTTTCCTGTAAGGATGAATTGAAACACAAGTTGATGATGTCTTATATCTGATCTATTTCAATCTATAAAGCAGAAATGTGTACCTTGAAAGTTACTAATGAAAACAAGATCGAGATATCAAAATTGTGGCTACATCAAAGAATTCTATGAGTATCAGAGACTGCGCGAATCACAGATGTTGAAGCGCTTGAAAAACTGAACTCTCCGAGAGTGATTACCATGCAATGCGTAAATTTCCGATTATAGATGCACGTTGATGAATAGGAAAAGTAAGCTTTGGGGTTAGAGAAGATCCAAAAATGGGCTGGAATTAAAAAAGTCCCGAGATGTTTTGCAAGTCTTGAACGACAGAAAAGAATTTGCAAAGTTAACTAATTTCAAGGGTTCTTTACCCAACACAATGCTGAAGAGAAGAGAAATAATACCATAATTTATTCCCGGTACTTGGCTGAAAATCGGTAGCTCGCTGGTCATCACGGTCGAATGCATCATTCCATTATCACGAAATGCAAACCGGTAGTATTTTTTTCACGCAGAACTCCACCTCACAATGAGCGACTCATCGCAACGCTACCAAATTCAAATCCGCCGTGTCACCCATCAATCAACGCCGCTCAGTCTTTCAGCGGTCGCCATCAGCTCCTCGCCTGAAATATCTTTCACGAGAATTAACCCTTCCCCTCTTTCCACATCTGTCGATAGAGGCTCAAACTTCTCGTCCCAGCGCGGGCGGGCGCTCTCGACGACAGGTAGGCAGCGCCCTCGAGCGAGGCTCGGGCCGCGCTCGCGGCGACTCGCTCGGGGCGGAAATGGCGCTCCCCGCACACTGGCGCCCAGGGCGGGGTGCCAAAGCACATACTCTCTCGCAATGTTCCTAAACGCTCCGCAGTGTTATATTAATTTGAATAATAATATTCAATCTATCCATCGAATCATCAAATCAATTGTTCAATATAAATTGAACGATTGATTTGATGTGACATACGTTTTTACAAATAAGACAAGAGAGTTGTAAACGTGTTCAAAATACGAAAATGACATACCACAGACACTTCCACTTTATTTATAATTTTAATAGAATGTATATGTGAATATAATAGCTTCAAATGATTTTCAATTAAGTTTCTGAAATTCTCAATAATTTTCTTCGGCAACAGAAAGTTGTGACTAATAACACCCCCCTGAGCCAGTCTCGAGCCAGGGGCCCTTCCCTCCGAAACGCTGAGCCTGAAAGCGACATTTAACTACTTCCGCCACCCGGGTTATACAGCGAATTGGCACTGCTATAACAGTCAGAAAGTCTCAAGTACCTAAAGACATCAATTGATTTGATGGTCAATACGTTTTACAAACCCAATAACAGATGTGAAAAATTGTTTAAAAGTTGTAAATTCAAAAATTACGCACAGACACTTTCTGTTTATTTATCTTGTTTAATAGTATTTTCCATTGGAATTGCTTCAAATGGTTTTCAATAACTTTTCTGTAATTATCGAGTATTTCCTGTAGAAACACTGAATTGTCACAAATAATAGTTCATGGCTAAGACTCGAACCAGCCAACATGCCCTCCTAAAAGCTCAAGCCTTACCCTCCCTCTCCAAAATTAGTAAACAGTAGCAGTAAACAAAAGAATTGTTGTTACTCGTGTACTGTAAATAATTACCAGAGTTCATGTAAATGAAAATTATAAATTTAACTAGCTGACCCGGCCACGCGTTGCTGTGGCTAAAGTTTTTGTTATATTACATTATAGTAAACAATCTAAGAGGAACAATAAGAGAACATCAGTCACGGAGTCCACTATGCTTTTTCACACAGATGGTATTTGTAAAAAAATATGGTGATCTCCTTATTTGACTTTCTACTACTATAACCCTTTAGTACAATGAAATTATTTACCAATAAAGACGAAAATATTGATGTTGGTATACAAATTCACTGGATTGAGATTTGAAGGGGAAGTACGTTGAACACAATTAATTAAAATGTTCTTACACTTGATATTAAGCAGAAATCAATAGGTACAAAATAAAAATTTATCAGATTTATTATTTCCATTTAATTTGTATAACAAATATAAGTACTATTCAATTATAAATACTTTCAAATTCAATTTAATTTAACACCAATCGGTGCACAATGTTTTTGGTTAACCTGTCTTTAGCTAACACAAATATATTAGACGGTTTCCCAACACGTGAACACGCAACATATAGTTGCCCATGAGAAAAACATGGATTTTCCAAATCTAAACCACAAATGGACATTGTTTGACCTTGAGATTTATTTATAGAAATGACGAAAGCTAAACGAATTGGAAACTGTAGCCTTTTGAAGGGTATGGTAGAATCTGATGGTATCATCGGAATACGTGGCAGCAGGACCACTTTTCCTTTAAACTTCCCAGCCAAAATGGTTGCTTCAAGAATGTTTCCGGTGATCTTTTTGATGACCAAACGCGTACCGTTACATAATTGAGGTGGATTCAAATTACGGAGGAGAATAATAGTGGAACCAATCTTTAATCGAAGATTATGTGGTGGCATTCCAGGGATATCTAATGAATTTAAAAATTCAATCGGAAAATTTACACTTTCATTTTCATCAACAACAGTATCGATTGATTTAAAAGACATCATATCGCCTGGTAATAACTGTAGTATCTGGAAGTTAATTTCGTCAACATCAACGTTTTTGGCTGCCAAAATCGCCCGTTGACTAAGCCATTCATGATTCAAATAATTATTCTGTATATCCGGGAAAATACTCTGAATCAATTCATTTTTATCCTGAACAACAGTGCAAAAATTGTCTGGTAGTTTAATGCATTGCGTATTTGGTTGCAGTTCTATTTTACCGTTCCCAATATCTGCAGTCCTGATTCTTTGAGCTGCATTTCTTGTTTCGATTTGTTCTGGTAATTGCTGAGCTCTTTCAACACGTTTGCGTCGTGACCCTTTGCTGCTCGCGTTGTTGAGGTTAGATTTTTTCGGTGGCATTTGACTGAAAATAATAATAATAGTTTAAATATTAGAAAGAGGAACTGAAAAACATGTTATCATAGCACATTGAAATAATAAGTGCAAAATAATTTTAAATGGAGGTTAAATAATCTTAATATATATAAATCTCGTGTCACAGTGTTCTTATGATATTCTCTTGAATACGTTCGTTACACTGTTATTGAGATTCTTGTGCATGACCTTCTGCTGTCCTGATTCTTGGAGCTGATTTTTTACCATAGCAGCGCCATCTATTGATTACTTACTCAACCCAGTCGAAAGGTGTCGACATCTGTTAGAATCATTTGGAGTTAACAGATAATTGCTTCATTGTACATCTCTGGTGTATAATCTATGTTTTGGCATTGATTTGTTTGTCTAATTCGGTGCAATATGTCTTCTGTCATACAATTTTTATATTTTTCCAAAAAAATTGTGCTTGCGAAAGTTTGTGCTTGAAATTATTTACCAATAAAGACGAAAATATTGATGTTGGTATACAAATTCACTGGATTGAGATTTGAAGGGGAAGTACGTTGAACACAATTAATTAAAATGTTCTTACACTTGATATTAAGCAGAAATCAATAGGTACAAAATAAAAATTTATCAGATTTATTATTTCCATTTAATTTGTATAACAAATATAAGTACTATTCAATTATAAATACTTTCGAATTCAATTTAATTTAACACCAATCGGTGCACAATGTTTTTGGTTAACCTGTCTTTAGCTAACACAAATAGATTAGACGTTTTCCCAACACGTGAACACGCAACATATAGTTGCCCATGAGAAAAACATGTATTTTCCAAATCTAAACCACAAATGGACATTGTTTGACCTTGAGATTTATTTATAGAAATGACGAAAGCTAAACGAATTGGAAACTGTAGCCTTTTGAAGGGTATGGTAGAATCTGATGGTATCATCGGAATACGTGGCAGCAGGACCACTTTTCCTTTAAACTTCCCAGCCAAAATGGTTGCTTCAAGAATGTTTCCGGTGATCTTTTTGATGACCAAACGCGTACCGTTACATAATTGAGGTGGATTCAAATTACGGAGGAGAATAATAGGGGAACCAATCTTTAATCGAAGATTATGTGGTGGCATTCCAGGGATATCTAATGAATTTAAAAATTCAATCGGAAAATTTACACTTTCATTTTCATCAACAACAGTATCGATTGATTTAAAAGACATCATATCGCCTGGTAATAACTGTTGTATCTGGAAGTTAATTTCGTCAACATCAACGATTTTGGCTGCCAAAATTGCCCGTTGACTAAGCCATTCATGATTCAAATAATTATTCTGTATATCCGGGAAAATACTCTGAATCAATTCATTTTTATCCTGAACAACAGTGCAAAAATTGTCTGGTAGTTTAATGCATTGCGTATTTGGTTGCAGTTCTATTTTACCGTTCCCAATATCTAGTAGTTGTTCGGAAAATATTTGTGCTGATGGATCATTTTGCAATTGTACTCGCATATTTATGGTCAATCGAAGTGTTTCAACACTTCGCCATAAGAATGATTGTTTCAAACATGCATTAATCTCATCCGCGAAAGTAGAGCGAGGTATAACCGGTAAGGTCTGCCGGAAGTCACCAGACAAAAGTAAGATAGCACCACCGAAAAGTTTATTATTGCTGTTTAAATCTTGCATAGTTCTGTTTAATGCTTCAAGTGAATATTTGTGTGCCATTGTGCACTCATCCCAAATTATTATAGAACTCTTCCGCAACACTGCAGCTATTCCACTATTCTTTTTGATGTTACACATTGCATCTGGTTTATTATGAACGTCCAATGGCAGCTTGAATGGTGAATGTGCTGTTCGCCCACCATCCAGTAAAGTAGCCGCAATGCCTGACGATGCTACTGCTAATGCGATTTTTTGTTGCGACCGTATTTTGGCAAGAATCAACGATATTAAAAATGTCTTACCGGTTCCACCGGGTGCATCCAAGAAAAAAAAACGCCTTGTTCAGCAGCAACAGCCAGCGTAATCCGATCATAAATAATTTTTTGTTCTGCTGCCAGTAATGGTTCACTGTTCATGATAATTGTTGCTAAACTTTCATGGTCATATTGATTTTCTCGTTGTAAATCGGTATTGACTAAGTAGGTGGCTGGACGATTAGGTGATGGCATACCATAATGATTAATTGGTAAATTTGAAATAAGAACACATAAATCCTCGATCAAGACCAATGCTTCATTGTACATCTCTGGTGTATAATCTATGTTTTGCCATTGATTTGTTTGTCTAATTCGGTGCAATATGTCTTCTGTCATACAATTTTTATATTTTTCCCACAAAGTTTGTGCTTGCGAGGGATAACATGTCGTCAAAATAATTGCAAACAACTGACGAATGTTATTCGGTGTTGATGTCAACGCAGCATCAGCAAGCGTTAAGTCCCAATGGTTATCGTCTTCTAGCAATTTCAGTTCACGACATGCATCCTGGTATGTATTGAATACTCGACCATTAACTGTTCGTAAAAATTCAAAAGACGTTGGTCCGGAAACATTCACCAATAACAAACGTAAATAGAAGCACTCACGTTGCTTTGGATGTACCGTGTAAAGTCTCCCCAATGTCTTAGCTTTGAATATGCCTGTAATGGAAGGATGTGGTTTTCCTTGTTTCCGTGGCAGCACAACGCGTGCAACGCGTGGCCGGGTCAGCTAGCTGATTGTTGTATTCTTAATATATATAAATCTCGTCTCGTGTCACAATTTTTGTCCTCAATGGACTCCTAAACCACTTAACCGATTATAATAAAATTCGCACACCATGTACAGTTCGATCCAACTTGAAAGATAGGATAGTTTAAATCTCAAATTATAGTCGCAATTTTAATTTATTGCTAATTATTTGTCTGTTATTATTTGACAGTCACAATTATCTACAATTATTACAACAATCAAATTTGTAATAAATTAGCAATAAATTAAAATTGCGACTATAATTTGAGATTTAAACTATCCTATCTTTCAAGTTGGATCGAACTGCACATGGTGTGCGAATTTTATTATAATCGGTTAAGTGGTTTAGGAGTTCTTTGAGGACAAACATTGTGACACGAGATTTATATATATTAAGATTTCCATAGTAAATACTAATTAACCGGATCGATTTTTTAAGCAGTTGTATACATGTAATTTCGAACATACCCGTTGCCAATGTCGTCTTGTCAGTGCGAGATCTGAGTACCACCCTCTAAGGAAGTGTTACCCCCTAAGCATCACTAACGTCCTGCTAGTTTTAAGATTCACTACATTTGCAGGTGAATTAATTTTAAGACAAGCAAAGTTGATGGAATATTGCCAATTGTAGTGGTCAAAATCATGCAATTTTCAACTGCAGTGACATGAAGCTTGTTTATAATATTTCAACAGTTATAAGGAACCAATGAAAGACAATTCTCATATCTTTTCAAATATTTGAAATCTTTTTGGGTGTATATGAGAAATATTATTACGATTGTTGTAATAAATGTAAATTCCAATATAATAAATTGTAATAATGATCATTCTAAATGTAGATAAATATCAGACGCATTCATGTAGGTTGATGTTTATAATATTAAACATTGGACGAATTAATTTCAAATTAATTTAATTTTCCTTACTCAGTTAAAAATTTCTCAATTTTGTGTTGATGGAATAAAGTTTTCTAAATCGCGGAACATTCTGTGCGCCCTGTTTCGGCTCACTGTGCGTTGCCGCCGAGTGCCTCAGGCGAACAGATGACAGGCACACGACGACGCTCGTTCAGTATTCCAAAGGCGCCTGCGCGCCCTCTATTGATGTCACAACGAAAATATCAAACATATAATAAAAGTTTGCGGCTCCTTTCACGACGTCAATGAAAGGCGCGCGTGACGGACATACCTCGCGCGCTCAGACTCGCCGTGTTTATTTAATGCGCGGGGTCGCGCGTTCGCTGTATTTTTCGTTCGGTTCCCTTTCTCTCTCTCGCGCCCTCCCGCGCGCCCGCTGCGTCTCCCTCCCACGCGCCCCCGAAGCCGCTCCGCCCCCGGCGGCCCCCTCCCCCCTCCCCCCGCCCCTCCAACGTGGGTGTTTCCGCTCCGACATGATTACGGAAAATCCAATTTTTTTCGGTGCGCAAACTCCCTTTCAAGTTCACCACCTCAATCTCCCGTGCAGGGGCCCGCGGGGCGTCGTGCCTGTCCCGGCGCGCCTCCCCCTCCCTCCCCCGCGTCACGCCCCCGGCGCTGCGGCTCTGTTCTGGCTGCGACGCCGTCCCCTGGCCCCGCCGCAATATTACCGTCGGCGACACCCGCGACTCGTGTTCCGAGGCCTGTCACTCGGCGATCGCCCGCGGCTGTCGCGATCGTCGCTAGCTCCCGCGGTCTCGGTTTCATCTCTGTTCGTTACTTCACACGCTCTCGCAGAAATAAGTGGAAATGCGTTCGAACGTTTACATTATTGGTCCTCTTTCGTCTTTTGATGCAAACTTCCTTACGCATTCACTATGACCGTTGTAGACGTTTACATGTATCCTGCTCATGAGAACCATTACTATTTCTTTCAACGTATCACCGAAGTGAATATATCCTTCAAAATAATCTCCAGAAAAAAAAACAACAACACACGATCAGTAATATAACGGCCCCCAACATAAGATAGCATATCCAGTATTACATTCTAGATTAGCAGTGACAAGTTCCACGTTTCCACGATGACGGTTTCAGCTTTCGAAGCTGTCACGAAGGACCTTTCAATTTTCCCTCGTACTCCGCGTGTCCTCGTCCTTGCAACCCCGCCCTCCACCCCATCTCGCTGCCTATCGGAAAACGCGCCCGGTGACGAGCTCTCGAAGCCCCCGCGCCGCTCCGCGCCGACCCGCCGCCGAGAGCGCGCCCTCGGCGCCGGAACTCCATACTACAGCAGGCCCGCGCCCCGGGAACTCCCGCGGGAGGGGCGGGGGCAGGTGGGCGCCCCATGTTTTCGCAAGGCAAACCGAATCGAGATTTCGTTCTCGATGATTCGCTCCGTAATACGCGCTGTATTAAATATTTCTTTGCTGAATACGTCACATTTTCTTCAATACACATGTGAATTGAGTTGGGAAAGTGGTTAGAGGGCAGGGCGATAGCACGCAAAGATGTTGCACGTGAAATAAAAATGTGAGGTGATTTCGTTCGGAATATTATTCTTGAATATGTCGTCGTTACAGATGTTCTTCAAAAAGAACATTTTCAATTTATGCATTTTTTTTAAATCAAAAAATTGATTTAAATTGCTGTAAGATTCTAAGAATTATTAAATTCTTAGAAATAATATTGAACATAATTCCATTATTCTGGGTATTGAAAATACCCTCTTGAGTTCAGTAGAAATCACTGTTGTTTTTAACAACTTGTGGCTGTATGTTGCCTTTCAAAACATTATATCACACATTTTTTCATTTGATAATATGCGGAATATATTATGTTCTTTCATTTTAATTCCATAGACATTTTTTCCTGATTCACCTCTAATATGACCGCATTTTACCAGACCACTTTATTATTTGATAATCCAATGTCAGTTTAAAATTCCTCGCTATGTATAATTTTGCATTCCATCTTATTAATGAAAATAAAATATTTATATTTTCCCCTTCAAAACTCGCATATTTTCTACGCATCGTAATTAAAATGTCTTGTATAATTTGAGAAAAATATGATGGAAAATATTCTCCCTTCAAAAGTTGTTACTTCACAAAATATATTTACAATTTGTTCAGTATATTTACATTTGTCAAGGATGTTCACATTTTTTCGCGTTTCCTTTAAGTTGCTTTTGTAAAGAGTAATGCAGATAAAAGAAAGGTTAAATATAATTCTCCTAATTTAATGGAGAGAAACAAATATTTACCGCCAGAAAGATAAGGGAAAAATGGGGAAGGTCGAGACTGTAGGTGGTAAATGAATACAGAGGTATTGTACTAAGCTACAGTTCGTTAATGCCGATGAGAATTCTGTACAACTTGGGAAGCGGAAGTTTCAATTTCATATATTATGCCCTATGGCCAACAAAATATTTGAACATATAAATAAATAAAATTTAAAAGGGGAATTAAATCAACGCATCTGAAGATAAAAACGAATTAGGAAAGTGTTTCGTATTTCATTCGGTAAGAAGACGTATATTTAGATATAGATAATTTGCTAATATAAAAAGTAAAATATAAAAGGAATACTCTTAGACAATTTCTACAAATGTAATTAACTCTACTGTATGTAGACAACTTGTATTTTTAAGTCGCTTTTTAACAACTTGGTCATATAATGAGCACTGTGATTGTTTTAACTAAAAGTATAGGAAGGACATATAAGAACAACACGAACACACGTAAACATTCATGCCCGAGGCGGGATTCGAAGCCGCGACCACTCCAATCGTGGCCGCCACGGCCCTTCAGCCTCAGCGACCTCGGCTACCCAGGCCGGCAGTAGATAAGGCTGTTCCTCCCTCATCTTGGCATCTGAAAAGAGGCTACGAAATCCACTCCTTGGTTAGATGTTGATGAAAAATTGTGAAAACTGACAGCCCATACAACAGGAAAAAATCACAAATTCATTATTACCAACAATGGAAATTCATTTCTAAAAATGTAGGAAGGAACGATACGAATGTACTTGTACACATTTTCACATTAAAATAGAGGGGGATGCAAGGTAACAGATGAGTGGCAGCTGTGGCGATGTGGATGCTGAGGGCAATGGCAGTGAAAGGACTCGGCGAGTGCCTCCCGGGCCGCGCTTCCAGGCGCACGTGCGGGCGGATGGGCTCGTCGGCGCCGGGGCCCCGGCGGCGGCGCCCGCGCGGGGGCGGGGGAGGGGGAGGGCGCGCGAGGTGAGAGGACGTCGCCGGACAGCCCGGCAGGCAGGCAGGCAGGCACTCGGGGCGCGCCATTGTCCTCGCAAAATAAGCCACACAATGTAGCGGGCGGGGGCTGCGAGGCGGCTGCGGCGGACGAGCGGAGCCACGCGGCGCCGTCGCCCTAGCCCCAGCCGCAGCCCCAGCCCCCCTCCTGTCCGTCCTCGGTCTTTGCCTCCGCGCCCGCCCTTCTCGCTTGCCCGCCTTCATCGCGCCCACTCCCAACTTCCATCTGCCGCCGCAACCATGCGGCGATGGTGTAACGGTTAGCGTATCGGACTTTTGTACCCAAGATGGCGGGCTCAAACCCGATCGAAGCCGTGGATCCTTCGTACCCCTTCCTTCGGAGGGGAAGTAAAGCCGGCTGTCCCATGGTAGTAGATTTACTTGCATGTGAAAAATCCTCAAGGCTAAATGACGCCTCTGAGCTAAATTCAATCGCCTGTTTCTCGCCCCATAAATACCTCCTTTCTCTGCTAGTTGGTGAAAGGAGCGTAGAGAAATTTGCGTGGTCAGACGGAAGAGCAGGCCTCATGGCCTGAGTCTCGCCACGTAAAATAAGGCATTAATTCAATTCAATTCAACCACAACCAAACCCGCCGTATTCACCACCGCCTTTCCTTTGCTACTTTGCCGCCAACACCACTACCCTAAACTACCCCCACTATCTCCCCTCCAAAATGCCCAACTTCACCTCTTCTGCCGCAGGCACTACTACCACCGCTAGTGCCTCCGCACTATTACTACCATCACCACTATTTTTCCCATCTCGTCCTTTCTTCTCCATCAACAACAGTACCAACACAACGTTTATTGCCACTACAACTGAAAACACCAGCTTCACCAACGCTTTCCGTTCATGATAACACCCATCGTTCTCTGAGAAATTAAAATTCAAGGCGAAAAACTAAGTTTGATGAATTAATACGAATCTAAGAACACATTAAATAATTGAATTTAGTGTAACAAAATATTGACAACGCGAGGCCATAATAGCAGTAGGCGATAAGCTCTAAGAAGAAATTAAATTATCCTACAATTGAAAATCAATTTCTCCTTAGCCCAATGGTGATCCTCATCTAGCCTGTGAATGCCAGGTGGTCGCCCTCCCCCCCCCCCCCACACACACACACACTCCAGGCTCCCGCTCTCACCCCGCGCTCATTGCTGCTGCTGCCCGAATCGCCGCAAGCGCTGCTTCTGCATTCTGATAATTACTCGCCTCCGGCGGGAGTTGCACTACGCCATGCAAATTTCCCACCAGAACTAGGAGCTACGAGAAATGAGGAACTATTCCACGAGAGAGCTACAAACGTAAAAGCCAAGGAGGAATGTGAGCTGAAGGTAGCGACTAGAAGAGCGTCTAGAAAATGTGAAGAGGGGAGATAAGAAAAGATAAAATGCATAATTATTTAGTAATGTGTGTAACAAAAATACTGCAATGTCAAGTAAATGAAGGAAAAGCCATATTTTGCCCTCACATAGACGATATATTTTTTTTAATTTTGCTGCTATAACTTCTTCGCGAACAGTTCGTGCAAGCCGAATGAAAATACATTCCTTATTTTCGTAATGAAGGGAGTCAGAAATTAAGCATTTAGTAGCTCTGTTGATTGTGCCGTACATTTATTTGAAGCCACTGACTCATTTAAAGTAACCTTTGTCAGTCTCCTTCATATCAAACTCTCTTTGAGAGTCATTGAAAAAAATTAAATATGCGTGCGTATGATTAATTAAGTTTCTAGTAAAAATGTGTATGACGCCGATGGCACAAAACAACGAGCCGTGATTATACCTCAAATGAAGGCCTGTCGCGATATGACATTACATATCGCAATTCAAGGTGTGTAACGAAGTCGACATTTAACTAGTCTGAAAATAGATAAGAAATTTTATTAAGGAAAACCTTTCTAAAAACTTCTTGCTTTAATTCCACACGTCTCTTAAGGCATTTTAATGTCGTGCTATAAAACATAACGAATATAAACATCCTTCCAGTTATAGTTTTCTGAATATTCCGGTAAGTAAACATTTAATCGTCTTTAGAACTTCTTGAATTATGTATTTAAAAATATTATTTTCTATATTTATTAGCTTTTCGATTATTATTTTATTTTTTATTATTGTTATATTATTATTTTATTAATATTGTTATATTGCTGTTGTTCTTATTGTTGCTGTTACAAAATAAGAAGTATTCAGTTTGAGGCATTCAGTGAAAAATAAATACGAGTATATTTGGAATTTTTACTTCAGAGCCATATTACTTAATGAGACGAACAAAACCGACCCATTTTACCCTCATTTGAATGCTAAGAGACGCGCATGAAAATGTTCATAAAAGTCTGAAAAATATCTGTTCATTGCTTCATTACGCTTTTATTACTCGCTGGAGCAGTTAATACCGCAATGTTTTATTCCATGGAAACGAACACAGAATAGATAATTAACTAATTTAATATATTCAATAAGTTCCTCAAATTAACCCTGTCCGCCAGAAATTCTTATGGACTCTGGGGAAAACGTATTTAACCCCTTCACAGAAGCTCTAGTTTCTTAATAGCTCTTAAAGAGAAACAACGAGAATTGAGAAAAGTCGAGACCTTTTTGCGAAGACGGATTACCGCCCCGACTAAGGATTACCCAACGTTTTCTCTTTGTGGTAAGTCTATTTTCCCCTCCTTTCCCCACGACGCGACGGGTGATAACTTCTCGAGGTTTTAAATAAGTGGGTTTCTTTCAAGTTGCGAGTGCGGCTGGTTCTGCTTCAACTGGAGAGCACAGCCTCGCTCGGCATTGCTGGAGGCGACAGCGCACAGCGGAACCTCACAGTCCCGTTCTCTATCGCAACAACCCTCGCACCTCCTCGAAAACTCCTCCACAACTGGTAGGTGCAAGGCGTGAACTTCTTTCTGGTGTCTTGGACCACTACAACGTTTCTCGGTTGCTGTGATGTGTAACTAATGTTAAACTTTTCATCAGCCAGCCATGTGTAGTTGCAATTCAAACCAGCATATTGTAACATCTCCATCGCTTTAATCAGTTTTAAACTTTTTAAATGTATTAATTTGAGTTTCATTACTTGAATTAGAAGGATAAGAAAAATTGCATTTTCCCCGTAATCAAAATCCAAGCACATCGCTGGCCCCAAACGGTGTACCGGGAGGCGACTAGCCGTGAGTGAAATGCGGGGACACTCATATCACCCGACTACTCGAGAGGAATGCAAGACTAACGCCTCTACTATGGTTTTCTATATTATTTTGCTTACTATAGTCTGATTTTAGAATTTATCACTATCACATAATTCTTAGTTTGGTTTAGCCATGTGTTTTATCACAAAGAAAGGATATGTTATATAGCAAACAGGGCATGCCTTTCACACAGAAAGCGTTTCGATTGTCGGTCGATTTGAACGGAAAAGTTTATATCATTGAAGTGCTTTTGTCTAGCAATATCAAAAAGTCAAGAACTTCTATTTTGTATTAATACTTTAATCATCAACAGTATAACAATTGTATTATAAATAATTGTACAGTAACGTCGCTTTACAAACTTGTAGAGCGCATGTTGCTCAGATCATGAGAATACATCCGTGATGAGGTCTGACATATTTATAACCAAGAAACATATTTATTGGTTTACATGGCAATAACTATTAACTATTGCTGTAGAAAGTAAACACTGATTCGTATGGATTCATTGTACTGAAACATCATTACAGTCGGATAGTTAGTCCCCTCCTTTCTTTACCACCATTTTGTCCTCTTGTGGTTCATTCTAAGTTTTTCTCTGTTGTCTATCACTATCTCATTTCTTTCAACAACACATCCGTTGCTACATCAATGCTATTCAAATATGTTTACATTCATGTGGTTCTACTATGTGAATCAGCAGCAATTATTTCCCACTCTCTGAAAATGAATCCACGCGATCAATGAATGATTGTAGACACTTCTGTAACCTCGATTGTCATCGTCATATCTTCACTACCTTTCTACGTTTGCCTATTTCTTTCTTGACAAGCGTTTTACGGGAATAACACTATGGTGACTTGTTAGAATTTGAGCACGTTAGCATTATTTTGTTTCATTGTTTGCCATCTAATATCTTACACTCAAAGAGGATCAAATGGCATGTTTTTGTCAGTACTATTTTTAATATTGTATGATTCTCTATTAAGACATCTCTTATCACATCTTTGCGTCACATTCATTAACTTAATTTATGTAGGTATTATTATTATTACCATTTACTTGCTTTCCGGTAGTTCCGTCACACTTTCTATTTCTCCATCTTCGCCTTCTTCTTCTCCTTTGCATTCCATCCCATCACTATAATTTTCCCTTAAGTTTTTTTTGCCTGTATTCTACGCTCCTTTCGTAGTCTCTTCACCTCTTCGCCTTCACCTCTTCCGACTGTTCTATTGTCATTTCTGTTCACATTTTCTCTGCATGAAGTCTTCATTCCTATCTACTTCCTGTACTGAGGGCGACCAACACTCAGCTGTCTTCATCAATGCTTCCTCTTATTACGGATGGTGTCATGTCAAGCCGTAATGAGTAGTAGAATTGAATTGAATTGAATTGATGCCTTATTTTACGAGGCGAGACTCGTGCCATCTCGCCCGCTCTTCCCTCTGACCACGCAAATTTAGCAACGCTTTTTTCACCAAGTAGCAGAGAAAGGAGGTACTTCTTGGGCGAGAAACAGGCGGTATGAATTTAGCTCAGAGGCGTCATTTAGGCTTGAGGATCTTTTACATGCAAATAAATTTACTAACATGGGACAGCCGGCTTTACTTCCCCTCCGAAGGAAGGCGTACGCAGACGTACATCAAACTCGATCGAAGCCGTGGATTTGTAAGGGCGAAAAAATCTAAGGGGGAAGTAAAGAAAGCTGACGTATGTAGTAAATTTACTGTTAGTAAAAAATATCGCCAAGACTAAAAGACACCTCTGAGCTAAATTTAAATCCCCTGCTTCCTTGCCAAGTTGATATTTCCGTGTCTGCAAGATGATGAAAGGCGCGCATGATCAGGGCGAAGAGCAGACCTAACGGCCTCATCCTCTCTAGAGAAAATAAGGCGTCATTGATTGATTGATTGATTGATTGATTGATGTTTGACGCATGCCCGCGCCGAGGAGGGAGTCGGGGAGCGATACGTGGAGGAGCGACCTCGCGGAGGGAAAGAGAAACTATAAATACTCTTTGACTTATTCAGTTCACTCATCAATAAAATTTAAAATTTGTTGAACACATTCCAACCTTTCACTGTGGTTCTGTGCAATTTCCTCTACACTACGGCCTCAGTGCCCGCAGGTCGTTCTTGGTGCGATTATGAGGCCACAGCAGTTGTCGCAGAAACTGTGCTTCCTCAAATGTGGAGAACACTTGTTTGCTTCAATATCCGTTGTAATCCTGTTCTCTATTCTCAATTATTTGTTCGAATCTCTTATGATAATGTTCTATAAGATATTTATCTTCTTATTAGATTTTTGTATATTTAACATTATTTTAAATATTTAACTTGCAAAGTCGGTACACAATTCTTGGAAAAATTGGAATGTCGATCACACATTTCACAATTCTTTTATGGTGCCAGATTGTCAGATTATTATATTTATTTTTAATAAGATGTAAATGAATAATTCTTAATTACGACTCTACGAGTTTTTTAACCAATTTATGTTTGTATTTGTATTCAACGTAATTTTATATAGTCCTTGTATTCCCTAAATTTTTTACTGTATTCTACTAATTTTTAATGTCGTATAAAATTGTCTCTCGTTTCTTTTAAACAGATAAAATCTTCGGCAACATCATCGCTCGTAACGTACTTAAAAAACTTTTTTTATTTCAAAAGGTATTCAGAAATATGAAAAGAGCATTTCATTCTTCTACTATTAATACCAAATCAAACAAAAAAAAAACTGATTTATTTATCAAATATCTTGTGAAATATCGTTCCGAATAGAATGATTTCAAACCTCATTACATGCAACAAGTACGCAGGATTATTTTATTTGTTGATTGAAATAAATCCACAGTCCACTAGACTGAGAGAAAAATCATCAGGAGGCGAAAAATTACTTCTTAGAAGGGACGAGAATGGAGAAGACTTGGTTACGGGGAATCCAGATCTGGACACTTTCCTTGAAAACGAACAGAGGGAAAACTTCCAAAAGGAAGAAAAATTGTCGGCCATCGGGACGGAAAGGGCACGATCTCTGCAAGACACTCAGGTCCGCCCCCCCATACACACACGCCTGCGACATCCGCCCACATCTGCGGAAGCAGCCCTGGCTAACAATGCCCGCCCACTCCTGCGCCGGCGCTCCCTGCCTGCGCCCCATCCCCGTCCACGCCCGCTCTTCCCTCCCACGCCCACGGGAATGACAGTCCCCGACGCCCACCACAGCCACCCACGAGCCCGCTTCCAACGCCGCTCGCCCGCGCCCGCCCTAACGAGCCAGCTTACGGGCTCAGCGCGCCTTAATTGGGCCGCGCTCGAGGAAGGCGCTGTGCGGCGCAACAGATGTGGTCATCCAAGACGCCGGCGTCCGATCACCCACGCCCTCAACCAGCGCTGAAAGCACTCGGCGAGCCACGGGCCACGACGAGGCGGATGCGTTTGGAATTGCTCTCGAGGGGGTAATGCCATCTTGTGATTTGGTCTGCCAACGTTTTGGCCAGCGTATTGAGGCCCTCTTCTGGGTTAAAATGTCCTGACCAGCGATTGCCCAAACATAGGCAGACAAACTCGCGTTGTGGCGACGACCCAAACAACCGAGAGTAATTTCATGACTCCGCGAAGTGACATTTACAACTTTACTTACATTTATAGAGACTTTCGTCATAAACGTAATGAAATCTGAAATCCCATGAATTCGGTCTGCCAACGTTTTGGCCAGCGTATTGTGGCCCTCTTCTGGGTTAAAATGTCCTGACCAGCGATTGCCCAAACATAGGCAGACAAACTTGCGTTGTGGCGACGACCCAAACAACCGAGAGTAATTTCATGACTCCGGGAAGTGACATTTACAACTTTACTTACAATTATAGAGAGTCGTTCGTCATAAACGTAATGAAATCTGAAATCACATGAATTCGGTCTGCCAACGTTTTGGCCAGCGTATTGTGGCCCTCTTCTGGGTTAAAATGTCCTGACCAGCGATTGCCCAAACATAGGCAGACAAACTCGCGTTGTGGCGACGACCCAAACAACCGAGAGTAATTTCATGACTCCGCGAAGTGACATTTACAACTTTACTTACATTTATAGAGACTTTCGTCATAAACGTAATGAAATCTGAAATCCCATGAATTCGGTCTGCCAACGTTTTGGCCAGCGTATTGTGGCCCTCTTCTGGGTTAAAATGTCCTGACCAGCGATTGCCCAAACATAGGCAGACAAACTTGCGTTGTGGCGACGACCCAAACAACCGAGAGTAATTTCATGACTCCGGGAAGTGACATTTACAACTTTACTTACAATTATAGAGAGTCGTTCGTCATAAACGTAATGAAATCTGAAATCACATGAATTCGGTCTGCCAACGTTTTGGCCAGCGTATTGTGGCCCTCTTCTGGGTTAAAATGTCCTGACCAGCGATTGCCCAAACATAGGCAGACAAACTCGCGTTGTGGCGACGACCCAAACAACCGAGAGTAATTTCATGACTCCGCGAAGTGACATTTACAACTTTACTTACATTTATAGAGACTTTCGTCATAAACGTAATGAAATCTGAAATCCCATGAATTCGGTCTGCCAACGTTTTGGCCAGCGTATTGTGGCCCTCTTCTGGGTTAAATTGTCCTGACCTGCGATTGCCCAAACATAGGCAAACAAACTCGCGTTGTGGCGACGACCCAAACAACCAAGAGTAATTTCATGACTCCGGGAAGTGACATTTACAACTTTACTTACATTTATAGAGACTTTCGTCACAAACGTAATGAAATCTGAAATCCTATGATATCGGTCTTATGGAGCGATGGATCAATGGCTACTCTAACGTTTTGTGAATGGTAAGTAGGTTCAAGTAGTAATGATAAATAAGACCAAGTGGTCCAAATAGTACACCTATCAGCAATGCAACCTATTCACTTATTCTCGATTCTGTTGAAGAACAAATAATCAAGAGTAAGATAATTGAAAAAAGTTTGAATATCCGCTTTTAATTCCAATGTCGAAAGCATTTTAAGGGTCAACAATGTTTACTTCTAGTTCGTATCTCCCTACCAAGACTACTAAAAATTGTTTAAGTTTTAAGAATGTACGCAAGTGTGAAAGAATAACTGAAACAGAGCTATTATTTTAGTATTTTAGACAAATTTTAGGGTTTTAGCCGTTGCATGCTTTTTTGTTGTCAACTACAGATCTGAGTTAACTCTGTTTCTAAATCGTTGGCCACACAGATAAGTCACCGAACACTGTCCAAGAATGCTCGTTTCACTACGAATTGTTCCAGAGAATTCAAACATCCCATTTAGTAATGGTTTGATTGAAAATATTTTCAATAGGAAAGATTTGCTCCTTACTTTATCCTTTACCGCCCATGATTTTTATGTGCGCATAGTGCTTACCCGTTGTCGTAGTACCCGTGCGCACAGTCATTGTTGGGGCTATCTAGTGGCATGTATTTGCTAAACTTAGTTCTAAACGTTTGTTATGTTGCAAAATTATGTTAATAGTGCATTGCTTGCTTTATTGTATTAGCCCAAAACGAAGTGTTATTTATTGAGCAGTCTCTCAAAACCTCATTCGCATTGCATTGCTTATCAGTTTTCCATTCTGAAGCATTACATTTTTTATTCATTAAATAATTTTATTTTGATATAATAATTAGCAGCTTTGAGAGGAAATTATGTTCATTGATGAGAAGATAATGCATTCACAAAATGTGGATTCAGAGTAAAATGTAAAATTAATATATTTGTGAAGACTGGTCTTATTGTCAGTTCTTAAATTTCCGAAGGAAGTAGGAAGTCGTATGTTTGAAATGTCGTTCAGTACCCTTTAAACTTTTTATTTTAAATCATTTTATCAAAATATATTTATTATACCAATGAAAGTAACAAAAGTTCTTTAGTGAATCTTCAAAACTGATATTGCGCGGGTCGTACTCGTGAATCCCAGAAATATCCATTTGAGTCATTTCAGTGGACTTAATCTTCAGAGAGCAAAGAGTAAAATCAAGAGATTTGATAGCATTTCCAAGAACCGAATATCGAATTTCGCAGACACGTGGATCCATTTCAATATTTTTATTGAGAATTGCTGTCCTCTCTATAGAGGATGTCTCCGGCAGAGCAAGCATAATCCATTTTCGTTGATGCAGTTCCCATCAACACATAAATGAAGTCTGCGACAGCTCAATACGAATATCAATGTTATATGAAAATTGCATTCTATTGTAAAGTATTTATGTTCTACGAGTATATAAGTAAATATCTATATAATATGAAAAAGAGTTTTGAGAAATAGTTATGAGACACATTCTTTTGTACGCTTTGTCTTTTGTTAGAATAATTTTACAAAATATTTACCAAGAATTTATCTTCATATATTCAAACTAAATTAACAGAGATTTTCCACTACCGTTTTCGCCCACAACTAACCAGTAATTCAAAAAACCTTAATTTTCTTATAGCCCTGGCCTTTCTTATAGCCCTAGCTTCTGGCTCTCCCAGTCTTTTTTTGGTTAGAAATAAATTATGTTTTGGTAGATGTATATTAAAAGAGATGTCCGTACTCAAGCTCAAGTTACAAAAGTCCACATTTTTAAGTAAGATCTTAAAAAATATTGTTATAGGATTGGAAGAGATTTCTCTTATTGTGTAAAATTGTAAGTTGCAAATTATCACAAAATAATTTGCAATCATTATTGTTTAAAAACAGTAAAATTAAGTAAGGTTGTTACCTTTTTAAATATTACCGTTACCATAATAAATAAATTAAAAAGTTAATTTCGCAATTAAACAAAAACTAACAATTTTAACAAATGTTCAGCTGATCCACATTTTTTAAATCAGGAATTGTAGATACACGCATAGTATTAGTTTCATTGTTTTTAGATCGCGACGGTTTAATTGTGATTATTGTGGATTTATAATAGTATTTTTTCGTGTAAATTGAAGACATTTTGTCCATAAAATTACCTTGGCAACAAATGAGAAAGTATCGCAAGTTGCCAGTCCACATGTTTCCTTCATTTCCATTAAAACGGGTTGTAGAAAGAATAAGGCAATCAATATTGCTACACGTTAATTGCACATTATCACCAACAAAACTTACATTATGAGACAAAAATTTCATGTTCGTATATCATATGTAACCAACGACTCACCCGATCACCTGATTCCTACGGCGATTCAGCTTTGCCCGGCTGCTTCGTCTGCAGACTCCCTAGAGGGAGGCATGCGTGATTGCCTAACTACTGGAGAGAAAGACTTGGGCATTTTCTTAATACTACTTTAATCACTTTTGAATTCGGCGTGGGCGAAGCCCTGAACGCGCTGAACAAAGGAGGCGCTTTCGTCCTTTCCCTCGGCGCGCTAAGCGGCTCTCCCAGGCAAAGCAGGAAACGGCATTTCCGGCTGCTCTGAACGGCGGCGTTTAATCAAATAATCAAATCAAATAAATTATATTTTGTTCGTGTCGTCATCTGCTATGTGCGACCGTCCCATTACACATATTACAAAAGTATGATTCATTACAATGAAACACACAAATTGCACCTACTGACCTGACAAATATCACTATGATTTGATTTTCCTCACAACACATTCAGCAATCTTCAATTGCGTTGTGCCAAAGTGAATTTTATTTGCCAAATGAAATGTAATTTGATAAAAACGTCTCTGTTGATCAACTTAGAAACCGGCAATAAGAAACAGTGGGACTGAAGGATGAAAAGTCTGCAACCTTCCTTAGTCTCATCTTGAAACACTCCAACTCTCCCAAGGAAAACGTCTGGAGAGATTCTGGAGGAGAGGCTCCAGGGTCGAAGCGGCATGTGTTTCTGGCAGTGCCCTTTCAGCGCAACTCTGAATTGCGCGCGCCCTGGCGAGCACTTTGAGGACTGGCAGTTGACAGTTGACGGTTGAGAGGGTAGGATCCGGAAGCAACAACAGCCGACGGTTCCACGCTGTTGTGTTGTCTCCGAAATTCAAAGCAGGCACCGTAACGCTTGGATCGATATTTAAAGTTTTACACGATATTTCGAGATAATTTCCTATTTGTAGTCGTAAAATTGTCTACGTTATCCAACTATAATTTTATTAATTTGTAATTAGTAACATATCCCTAGAGTCGTCATGTTACAAATTTAGAATGCATTGAAAAGAAGACAATCTCTTTATTCAGAAGCGATATCATGGAAAGCTTTTTTACGATGAGTGTTCTAATGATATTGTTTATTTGAAATTACTTACAGGAAAATTTGATTTGGACCTGCGTCAGCTTCATTTTCATTTATTTTTGTTATAAATTAGTCATTCCCAATACTTTGCAATCGGCACAGAAGAGCATAACCCGTAGAAATGATATCGACACTCCACAATTTTTTGATAAATTTTATTGTCAGTATTTTTATCAATGATATTTTTATAGAAATAACTATATAATTTCAATTATTAAGACGTAAATTTCTATTTTATTTGAAATACAATCCGGTAAGAATCAGACATTAATGAACTTAGTACATTAAAAAATATTAAATAAATACCAGGAAAACGTTTTCACAATATTGTACGATGAAACATTGGACGGAGAGAAAAATAAATTCACCTGTCAGTTTGAGTGACATGTTTGGGTTCGTCGTATGTTTATTCCTAGTGTTTAGAAAAGGAAAAGCTTCTGAACTGAACCGCAGAAAATGGGGCAGTCGACATCAAGAAAAATTGTAAAATTGATTTTGCCGATATCAATAATGACTGTTTGGTTGGTTTGGTTGGAGAATGAAAATTAATGCACAAAATATAATAGAGAAATAGAATTTCTAGAGTTCATGTTTTGTAACTTTCGCTTCGACAAGATATAACACGTCTTCTATGCATTTCATGAGGATATGAAAGAACGCATTATACGAAAGTCTGTTAGGTTATTCAGAATTACTCATAACTGCTAAGATCTTTAATTCTCATGTCTTTAACCTTGTCCCGTTAACTGCTGTACAGTGAGAACGCATCATTAATGGAAATAATGATTTGGTTAAGAATAAGATTGAGAAAAGGAATTCCGGAACTCATGAAAACGGGCACAGCACACACATCTCCCTCACCATCACAAGTATTTGTTTCACATTTTCTCGTTAAATAAATTAATAAAATGTACGAAATCGACAATAAATCGTAAGACATTTAAACTTTTAAAATAACACAAAATGTGCACAGTTGTATCTTCATTGACTACTCAAGTTTAATATTCATGTTAACAACACCCTTCTTTCAGAAATATATTGCTGAAATGGTAAGGGAAATTTTGATTTTAAAGAACTTCCGATAAAAGCGGTAATTTCAACACCAACAAATAGCAACTATCATATACTACAAATCAATATTAAAATTGATTATAATGAGGGTTATATGTAAAAAGCAGTCTTAGAAAAATGGAATATCTTTGTATTTAAATTACTTGTTACTAATTCAATTTCGCATTGTAAATTAATTTATTTTCAACTTTTATAATATATTCCAAACATATTTGTTAAAACTATACATTCATTCCGTTAAAATAGCTTTGCTTAATAAAATTGCTTAAATTCTTATATTAAAGCATTGCCCAAACCACGAATTCATCGGTCATTGCTACGAAATTTCCCCCGGTATCTTGGCCGAAAGGTAAAGCGGGCGGTCCTGGAAAAAGGCGCGCCTTGCAAAGCACGATAAGGCAGAACAACAGCCCGGCGACAACGCCCGGCGAAGGGAGGCGGGGCAGGGGGCGGGGCAGGGGCGGAAGCGTTGCGTGCTGCGGCGAGAGCGCGGGCGGCGCTAACGCTGCTGCTGTCGCAGGGCAGGCCCTGGCGCGGGGCGTGGGGCGAGGGGGCGGGGTGACGCGGACGGCGAGAAGGCGGGGCCGACGCGACGGCCGGGACAGCGTGGGCGCAGCGCCGCCTGGGGCCGCGGGGAGGGGCGGTGCAGGTGACGTCCATGTGGTGGTGGTGGTGGTGGTGGTGGTGGTGAGGAGAATTATGATGATGATGGTGGTGGTGGTAGGGATAATCGTAGTGATGATAACGATTAAGCAAGAAAGGGTCAGACGTCACGAAGAATTAATCTTGTACCAAAGTAAACATTTGAATTGTGAATGTTAACAAAAATATGCCAAAATAAAAAATTGATTTTAAAATAAAAATAAGATAAAAAATTGATTTTAAATTAAAAAATTGATTTTTTATTTTAATTTGTTTCTAAAATGAATGTTCTATTAAACACTTGAATAATGTATTAACAATAATAAATTAGGATTGATTGATTATGATAGATACAAGGCGCGCCAACTTAGTGTCATTAGACCCGTAGGGTCGTGCATGTGCTTTTCTTTATCACGCGAAGTAGCAGTGGTCTTCCCCTGCACTAGGGATGGCGAGATACGACGCCGACCTAAGATTTTCCCTAACGAGGTATCTCCCACATTCAGGCCTCGCCCCAGTCGGGACAAGCTCTAGAGACCGACTGGTCTCCCTGCAAGTGCAGTTGTGTAGTGCATGTAAGTGTAAGTATGTAATAATACTTTAGGATATAAGAGATCACTACACAAGTTGTCTAAAATTTGTCATGATAAACACTCTAGGATTAGATCATTTTTTGACCGTATCACCTCTCTTGTTGAACAGAATAGAATATTGAATCAGAATATATCCGTTGTTGGAGTGTAGTGAGTTATCTATACATTTATGAACGTCCTTTGAAAAATAGTTTATGTTAGTGCGAAATAGTTTCTTACGTCTACTTATTTCTACATTCTAAAACTATGTGAACTTATCCATTTCAAGAAAATCGTAGTAATTTGTCACCGCTTTTTCCACAATTTCTGATCTAATAGTTACAAGGAAAAAAATGTGACAAAAAAGACGGAGCTCGTACAGGCAGTATTTGAACACGTGCACAAACCTGAAGAATTTAACAGAAACATCTAAGTGAAGGTAAGAAATAGTTTAACGAAGAGAAAGAAAAAACCATATCAAATTATTGTAAGATTTTTGGAAAAGAATTAATAAAATAGAACATTGACTAACAAGAAGGAATGAACTCCAGACTACCAGGCAATTGCCAAACACAAGGACGAATCTCAAGCAAGGTTCAGAAACGACATTCAAAACGTGGTCTAAATTCAAGGATCAAACGCTTGGGTCGAAAACAAGTGTTAAACGCCAAAGCGAAACCCATCTCTGCCAAGAACAACTCGCAAGTGTGGCAGCACGGATGTGGCGCCTGGGAGACTCTCATGTCGATTCGCGGGGGCTACTTGGCGCGAGAGCGGCGCGCGCGGGGGCGCGGGCGTGGGCATGGGCGAGGGCGCGGGCGCGGACGAGGGCGACGGCGAGGGCGACGGCGAGGGCGAGGGCGCGGGCGCGGGCGAGGGCGCGGGCGAGGGCGAGGGCGAGGGCGCGGGCGAGGGCGCGGGCGTGGGCGCGGGCGAGGGCGCGGGCGAGGGCGAGGGCGAGGGCGAGGGCGAGGGCGCGGGCGAGGGCGCGGGCGAGGGCGCGGGCGAGGGCGCGGGCGAGGGCGCGGGCGAGGGCGCGGGCGAGGGCGCGGGCGAGGGCGCGGGCGCGGGCGAGGGCGCGGGCGAGGGCGCGGGCGCGGGCGAGGGCGCGGGCGAGGGCGCGGGCGAGGGCGCGGGCGAGGGCGCGGGCGAGGGCGCGGGCGAGAGCGCAGGCGAGGGCGCAGGCGAGGGCGCAGGCGAGGGCGCAGGCGAGGGCGCAGGCGAGGGCGCAGGCGAGGGCGCAGGCGAGGGCGCGGGCGAGGGCGAAGCGCCGGCCGGCGGCGGTGCTCGAGCGCGTCCGGGCCGGATTAGGCCTCCATAATTTATCCGGAGGCGGCGAGCGGGCGCCGCTTAACGCCTCGTCGCCGGGGCTTTAGTGCCGCGCGCGCCCGCCGCCGCTTTACGGCGCTGCGAGCGCGCCTGCACCGCGAACTGAGAGAGTGCGTGCGGCGAGGGGGAGGGAGCGGGCGCTGGAGTTCGCGAAACGCGGGGCTGCGAAGGAGATGCAAGACGCGCGAAGAGATAAATACATGCAAAGGCAAAAGCAAGGAAACATGCCGTCTGTTTCGACAACACTGGATCTTCTTGAAAGGTACTCCCTACCACACGAGATTGTGATATTTTGATATTTCTCATATTTTGTGAGATGAGCGCACTGTTAATACATCTTAGAATGTGTTACTTTGATGCTATGAAACTAATGAAAGATGAATCCAAAGTTTACGATTTTATGGAGTATTAAATATTACAAATTTAACTAAAAATCTACTTATTTTTTAATTAAATGTTCTTATTTTTTGTTATTAAGACCATCGCGATCATTGAATATGAATTCATATGTCGGAAAAAAGTATTTTGTCATCAAAAATACCTTTCAACATAAAATGAATATTTAATTTATTTTCCAGTATTTAATATTTTTCCTTATATTTTATATAGTATGATTCAGGAAATACTCATTAAAATTGTTTATAACATTCGATGTTTATCTAAAGTAAGAAAAAGGGCAAGGTGGCTTTTTCTGCCTTTCAGCCGTTAAACCCTGAGGCGAGGGCCGGGCTCTCCCATCGCCTGCTCTACTCCCTTACGCGCTTCCGCAGACGAGCTCATGTTCAGGCGGGAAGAGCCCCTTATCTTCAGTCCAAGAGCTCGTTCGCCATCGGGTTCTTGTTTTGCGAGGGCTGTGTGGATGGTACAGCTGCAGCGTTCCAAGTTCCTTCACTAGCTCGTGCTATTGCGCGGCTTTCTGATTTGTATTTTCTCCCCTTTCTGCGTAAATAGGGGAGAGAACGTTTTGTAATTTTGTGGGGGATATTGACCTTTCTTTTAAGAAAAACTCTTATAGTCAGGCCCTTGTAACGTAAAACTGGATAAATCTTTATCCAATAAGTAGTAAATTACTTCCTCTAACACGTGGTGTCATAATCTTTGTTTTGATACCGAAAAATTGGTTGATGACCAAAAGTCTGTCTGTCCACGTGTGTTCAACGCTAATGCCTAAAGCGTTTAGACGATTTTCTTCAAAATCGCTCCGTCCGTTCCAGGTCGTAGAGCGCGTAGAAGCCGTCTATATGATTTATCAATTATTTTTAGCATCATATTGCGGTGTAACCAAATTTTGGGTAACACTTTGGGATCGCAAACTCTCCATTTTTTTTTATTTTATAAAACGCGATTCAAAGGTTGTGTTATCTAGGTTATACGGGACGAGCAGCGTCACTGACATGGTGGCTAACGTTTCGGCCAGCGTATTGTGGCCTTCCTTAGAGCGTACTGCTGCGTCAGCAGTACGCTCTGAGGCTACAATACGCTGGCCGAAACATTACAGTTCAAGTTCAAGCAATACAAGTTCTCACTTTGTATTGCACATTGTACGGACCGTTTCTTCTAAAATCGATTTGTAACATCTCTTCATGGCATCTCTTGTGTGTGGGACAGACAATAAAGAAATGTAATACATAGTATGTTAAAAAAATACGCGGACTGTTTGAATTACGCGTCTTCAGTTGGTTTCAATGGAATCCGCTTGATGTCGCCAGGATTGCTCAGATCTGCTGATTATGACGCCATTTGACGATTGTTGATATATTCATATGTTTATTGCTACGTTGGTTTTAGTGAAGTGAGATTTTTTTCGTTTGACTGATATAAAAATGCATGTCCTGAAAGAGCAACGAGTTGCTGTGAAACTTTGTATTAAACTAGAAAAATATGCAACAGAAACCTTTTTTATGCTCAACACGGCTTGCGGAGATGTTGCTATAAAACGTACGGCATTTTTCAAGTGGCCTGGACGTGTTAAAGATGGTTGACAGTCCATTGAAGGTGATGAACGTTCTGGTCGTCCTTCCAGGTCAACTGACGACCTACACGTCGACAACATTAACACCCTGGTACGAAAAAATCGACTTCTGACTGTCAAGGAACTTTGTGAAGGGTGTGAGATGTCACGAGAAGCTTGTCACGTGGTTTTGACTGAAAAATTGAAGATTCACAGCGTTGCTGCGAAATTTGTTCCGCGGCTGATGACGGAGGAACATAAAGTCCATTGTGTCCAGCTTTGTTAGGAACTGCTTTGTTCGTTCAGAGCAGAAACTTATTGTCAAAGATCATAACCGATGGTGAATCATGGGATTATAGTTATGACGATCAATTCGTCCTAGTGGACGGATGAAACGCCCCCCATACCTCTTGCTTGACAAGTTCGGTTCCAGATCAAGGTGTTCTTTTATGCTGTTATCTACCACTAGTATCTCCCAGAAGGCTTCACAGTGAAAAAAGACTATATTGAAGCTTTGAAACATCTGAGGGACACCATTCGTCGGAGAAGACCAGAAATGTGGAGGAGTGGCGACTGCTTTTCCCATCAGGACCACGCTCCAGTCCATTCCGCTCACAGAACGCATGGGTTTTTGGCCAAATAGTCGATCACTGTTCATCCCCATCCTCCCTACTCATCTGACCTTGCCCCTTGCGACCTTTTCTTTTTCCCCAAACTCAAAATACCCTTTAAAGGGAAAAGGATTTGAGACGATTCCCCGAGATTATGGCAAATGGGACGAAGGAGCTGAGGGACATTACTAAAGAAGCGTAACAGAACTGTTTCAACAAGTGGAATCGCCGTTGGAATAAATGTGTGCGTTGAGGAGGAGAGTACTTTGAAGGAGATTCAGAGATCTAACTTGTAAGTAAAGCACATTTTGTTTTATGACGTCAGTCCGCTTATTTTTTGCGCAGCTCTCGTATACCATTAAACCGATAAAATTTAATTTAATTCTTGCAAGTTTTATTATCGAAACTCAACTTACTGAAATTACTGTATTTTCTTTCATTTATTGGTTTTTACGCATGGGATTTCTCCTCTCTTATTTGTCGCTGCGTTTCCTAGCTCTTCTTTCTCGCACAAATAAATGGGCATGGGAAGATCCCATGCATCTTCCAGGATAATGCCGCAATGCGTTTCTCGGTGAGAATCGCATCTACTCCAATGGACATTTTGTTTTCCTCCCTTTGGGTCTGCATTTGAGCGCAGTTGAGAGTTCGGCGCCTCTCCGACGTTATTTTGTGAGCTTCACGTTTCGCAAATGTTTCAATCTAGTTTGAAAATTACTTAGATTTGTAGATAGAGACTGTGATCACCGGCGGGTTCCATGAAATGAATCTTACAACTTTATTAAAATTAGCATTATGTAATATTGTCAATTAGAAATTGTTTTATTCTTATGGAAAAAATTTCAAACTAGATTGATTTTTGTAGTAAGCATATGGTCTTCTAAACATTAGATGAAAATATGAAACATTATCGATTTTTGTGCACTCTGTTCGTCTGAAATAATTTGGATAAGTTTATTTCCAGGCCATTTACGTAATTGTCACGTTAGAAATACATTAATAATGAGTAATAATGAAGTATATAAGAACAATCTTTAGAAATTTGAAAAGAAAGTAAATGGGTTTTAAAATTTATTTTGCCTAATAAAAAGAAAATAAGAGATATTTTAATTCTTATATATTTGAATATCGAATTAAGAGATTTGTTTGGCTAATACGTATTAGTAGAATTATTTTTACCAACCACGAACCACCTACTGATAATTATATCTACTTTTAGCAATTTATCTTTCACGTTCCTTAGGGAAGAATATTTGGTACCTTTTGTTCTTAATTCACTTCTCAAGTTTCAAAATTGAAAACATTTTCAGTTTCGGTATGAACTGAATATAATTACTTCACTTAGTTTTTTCAAAAAAAAAATAGAAACTATATTGTTCAACTAATCCGTAGTTCTAGAATGGGGTATAATACAGCATACAAGGCGAAAATATGGCTCCACGTCGTTATTCATTTTGTCAAAAACAACTCGTACAGGAGGCATTAATTGATGCAATTACTTTCCACACAGCTTTTAAGCAATTGGACTATGATGAAAATATCTCATTTTTAATGTAGTATGTGTCCGCTTCAATAATTTAATGGTGTGTAATTTTATTTGTACCGATAAGCAATCACTCAATAGTTTGATTGATAGCACTTATAAAACAAAAAACTCTGCTAATGAAAGACGACAATTAAATTAATAAAATAATTGAATGTAGAAGCCTCTAATTAGGTAACAATTCTGATACCTTTGTGAATTATTAAATAAGCACCTCCTTTTTCTAGTGTAGTATCACTTGTGAATGATACCTGCAGTGTTCTTGCCCCGTTAAGGCCGAAGTGCATCTCTTTTTCAAATATTCACCCGCCAATGCGCCTGCATTCATGCATCTTGATGCACTTGGCTTCAGTTTTCTGGCGAATGCGTCGATAAGAAATATTTCGTGCCCAACAAACACATTTAAACGGTTTTGAACCGGGTGAAGTGCTTCATGGAATCAACTGATATCTCGGCAAGTGCTTCTGACCGCGAAGTACTTCCGTTCGAGTACCGGCGGCGGCAGGATTTTCCACGCTAGCGACATAGTCATGACGAATTCAGCCGTCATGTGAAGGAGAATTCTAGTGGGCTGCTGTTCTGATCAGTAGTTTTCCGTGACTTCTCAACTTAACACAACACCAGGCAAATGCCGGGGCACTACTCTAAAAAACGGGCCACGGAACGCACGCGATCTTTCGTTGCTCTTCTTTGTCCTACCATTACCCCTTACACACACACACACACACTCACACACACACATACACACTGAAATGCTCCACATACATGCCGGAAGCTCAGAGCTTTTCACAGGTGGTAAGAGATACTGTAAGGGACGATTTCGCAACTGACGCGCAGTTCAACGCTAGATCTCGCCATCCAACCGGGGGAGAACACTGCCTCATCTCGTGATAAAACATGCACTTTATTTGCGGGGCTAGTGACAATAGCAGTTGGCGTCCACAGAAACAGGGAATAATCATTCAAAGGGTTTTGTAGCTTTATCTGTTCGGCGTGTGCCATTTCCTAAATTGATTTCTTTTGTTATCGAGATCGTATTGTATATTTTTGATCAGAACGGAATCAAGACTTTTTAACTGACGAATTTCCGAAAAATTTAAGTGGCATACGCAATGACACGCATCAGTAAAAGCAATGATTAAATTTTAACAAATGAAAATTTGAAATGATTATATTTTAATAAACAGCAATCTTTAAAAAAGTGATAGACAAGTGATTGGTAGGCTTGAATCCCGTAAATTCCAAAGTTTTGTAGAAAAGTAACACTAAATACGAAGACACTGTAACAAGTTATCGAATATTCGTTGATGTTTAAAAGTTGCTAATCACATTCCTTTTTAAATTAAAATATAAACATTTTACAACTAAGTAACGCATTAGCCGTAAAATGGTCTTCTTTTAACAATATTTTCTTTAATTTAATTTTTCCTCTAAGGCACTTTGTATCTCGAAACACGTCTTTTATTTCTCTGCAGTGAAGCAGAAGATGCATGCATCACAGTAGCCAATAGACCCACTTATTTCAGCGGCCATTAAGCCCCAGTGGTCGCCGGGCGGGGCGCCGTTTCGTCCGCGCGGGGGCGTCGTGCGCGCGCGAGATCGTTCGCGGCGCGCGGCGCTCCCTCGCGAAGCGGCCCCCCAGCGCGCGCGCGCTTTCTTCGCAGCGGCCTCGCGCGTCACATTAATTCGCGTGTAATTGCAAAGTTAATTGTCGCGTCCGCTCCGGCCGCTCGCGGAGCTCTCCGCTGCCGTCGCGGCCGCCTCGCGCCACGCCCCCTTTTCTTCTCTCCCTTCCTCCGCCGACTCCACCTTCGCGCCCGTTTCCTCCGCGCGACCTGCCCCTCCAGTTCTTCTTTTGCCCCCCCCCCCCGCCTCTGCCTCCACTTGGCCAACACTTTTTCGTCCTCTCTTTGCTGCGCCTCCTTTTATTGTGCCTCCTTTTATCTTCTACTACTCACACTTAATTGTTACCTCCTCCCCTTCTTTCTTCTGCATTCTCAGTCTTCCCAACCTTGTTTGTTCTGATACCTTCTTTGCTTATCCCTTATCCTTCTTTCCCTTCTTCAAATATCTTCTTCTTTGCCTCTTTCTCTCACTTCCTCCTTCGCCTTCTTCTTCGACTGCTCATCCTCCACCACCGTTTCATTCTGATCCGTTTTCATCCCCGGTTCATTCTCATCCTCCTCCTTCTCCTTTGTCCATCTCCTTTTTAGGTTACGACCAGTCGTCTTTATTCTGTGCCTCGTGTCGCGTCTCCCATTCTTCTCTACCACCTCTCATTCTCCCCCGCCCGTCCGCTAGAAGCGCCCTTCGCCCTCGCGACCATTCAACCGCGTCCTCCCCCTTCGCCCACCGCTGCTACCAGGACTACTCTCGCCTCGCAGCCCCGCCCCGCCCCGCCCCGCCCCGCCCCACCCCGTCCCGCCCCGCCCCTCCCTCTCCCACCCCGCCCCGCCCCTCCCTGTCCCACCCCGCCCCGCCCTGGCCCGCCCCGCCCCGCCCCTCACGGCCCCGTCCCGTCCCGCCCCTCCCTGTCCCGCCCTGTCCCGCCCCGCCCCGCCCCGCCCCGCCCCGCCCTGCTGCCCCCTTCGCCCCCGCACAATGGGCGCCGCGCCGGCGGAGCGCGACGACCGCGCACCCCCTCCCCCCAGCACTCCACGCCCCCCCCCCCTCCAGCTCTCCTGTCTGGGAATCTTTTCCCCGAATTGGGAGCTGGCGTAATGGGGCTCTCGGGAATGGGTTCTTTTCATTTTTCAAAAGCAAATTTGGGTGGATTGCGGAAGTGTTTTCGCTTTAGCTGGATAGAGTGAGGAATTCGTAAAATTCCCTGTTTTTTGTGCATTTTGTACAAAACACTTTTTAGTGTTTTTTGTTTTACGTGCATTTAGTTATTAAGAACAATTTGTGCTGAAAAATGAATTTAAAAAAATAATACATAACTTACTCAATGGCCTTATGCATGGTTTAAATAAAGTTAAAATGTGTAAGTGATTGTAAAATGTGTTTATTAATGATAAGGGAAGAGGTAGGAATGTGAGATTCTCTTTTTGTTTTGGGACCTACAAGGTGCCAGAATAACCGTAACTAAAAAAGTGAATTGCGGTTTCTTACTATGTTTGATATAAATAGTTCTGTATTAACCTAAATGTTGTGGAACGAATAGGTTTTATGTAATATTATTTTTTTCTAAATGGTGTCACTACCAATGAATTGGAAAATTGGATAGTAGTATGAGATAGTGCTGTTTTACAGAGCAAAAAACTTGGACATCTCCAGTGATTACAAAAGGTTACAAAGCGGCAGTATTGACGTACACCATGTACAATAAGTAAAAATAGACATTTACAAATCACTTGATTAATAATCACAAATGTATACTGCACTCTCTGGACCGGCACAATCACTGGGCCCACAGTCTGCACAATTTCACCTACGCAATATTTAGAAAATTTACAGTCATTAAAAAAGTCTGGTAGTAATATGAGACGATCTCATAACGTTACCAATCTAGTGTCTCATATTACACCACGACGCCATCCTAGATTGTGCCAACATATCGAACCGAATATTGCATTTTATTTCAAATCCTTAGTGATTTTCAAAAACTGCAATATTTTAATGTCAACTTACATCTTACACAAATCACAAGATACCACGAAAAAATTGCACTTCAGTGCAAAGCAACAGAAACGTTTCACATCACTACTAACTGCAAATGTTCACCTCGAAAAACGTGGTAGACTGGAGTGACCGGCCGTTGAGGGAATATAATGATGATGCTAGACTACGTAGTTCTTCAGTCACTCGACAAATGTCAACATTATACAGAGACGAAAACTTTACTATCTCATATTTCTACCCTATCTTATATTCCTACCTCTTTCCCTGCTAATAAGATTGTTGAATTCAAATAATTGTTGTATTCAAATAATTATGTTTAAGTTTTATCGGAGTCGTAAATAAACAATAAACATTAGAGATAAAATAAAAAACATTTCTTGTAGGGTCGTCTAGAATGACATTCAAGCATCATACACTGTACGTGAAAGTACTATAGTTTTGTGGTTAAAACGAAATCCCTTTCAGTGATGTTTCCACTCCAAAAAGGTTTTCCCTGTAAATAATTGAACATTTAAGAACATATTACCTATACTATAATGTATACAGTCTGTCTCATTGTAAATGTTGCAACATTTAGAGGGTCAAAGAAGATCACTTTCGCAATGAGCATATGGTGTTAAATTTCATATGATAAGCCTTTTGCCATAGATACGTAGGCTACTCATATTGAATTGGTGTAAAGCAGAAATAACTTTGACAAATACCACAATAAGTTGCTACTAACTAGGGACAAATGTCACATGTGTTACATCTTTGTATGAGATTTCTCATATTGTTTTCGACTCCCTAAATCCTTAGGAGTGTTTAACATGTATTTGGAAAATCTGTGGAATAGACATTCATTGAACAAATTCTGAATAACGCACCAATGTAGAATTTTTGCATTAAAATTCTGATGAAGTGAATATACATTTTTATGGTTCTTTTAGGTAGATTAATTATTAAAACAATTCTACGAATTTTACATTTATAAAATAATTCAAATTGTTTACTCTTCAGGGAATTAGTTTTTTCTTTCCAATCGTTTTTACTATACGTTATCCTCAAATTGCAATTTTCATTTAATATTCGTAAAGATGAAAATGAAATTTTATCAAATAAACATGACATAAATGACGTTCTGGGTACCAAAAGACCATTTCATGAAAGTGAATTTTGAATCAATATCGTTCACGTTCTCAGTGTGGCCGATGCAATGGCGGTGGCACTCAGCCAGACTCAACCCTTCTTCCTCCTCCCCACCTCGCCCCATCCTACCCTACCCGGCCCCACCCTACCTCTTCTAGGCCCTCCTCTCCCCTGCCTATCATAGCACTCCCCGCCCTTCCCTGTCCTACCCTGTCCCACCCTGCCCCTGCCCTACCATGTTCTTTCCCATGATTCCATCCCGCTCCGTCTCGTATGATCCCATTCCGCTTTGACCCCCCCCCCCCGCCAACCCGTAATCCAGTCCCTTGCCTTGTGTATTTTTCAGCAGCGCGCATTGTTCCGCCACCTGTTGTGTCGCTAAATCTTTCATCAAACCGTACGCTCCGCGCCCCAGACTTTATTTTCCTCTCCCTTTCTCCTGCACCTCGTCCACCGGACCGCGCGGTGAACTTGTCGTTTGCGACCTTTGAACAAAGGCGCCGGAGTGTCGCTGACAGGTGGAGGCAATGGCAAGTAATGCTGGAGGTGGACGTGAGAAAATATCATGTGATAGATTAACTGATGAGATAAACGCGTATGTTGACCTTAAATGTACTTTGATTCCTTTCTGTTAGTTGGTAACTTAATTCCTTATTGTATATCATAAAATGACATTACAGCAGGCCTTTGAAACCGTTCAAGGACTTGGTCGGCTCGGTAGCTCATTGGTTAACCAGTCGTAAATCAGGAAACCCAGGATCGAGTCGGTTTTCTTGTCAAAGCAAAACCTACTAAAAAAATTAGTGCTATTTATTATTTTATCAGATTACCTGTCAGGAAATTTAGAAACTTTCATTAAAATAAATGCAAAATTATGGTTCTGCAAGAGTTGGAGCTAATGTACAATTATTTCTTCAGCCAGCGTGGTTTGACATAATTTGAGTAACACAAATGCAGCACATTGTCGATTAAACATAATTCGTTTAAATTGATTTCCTATTGAGTGAACGAATTTGTAGTGATAGTAATCAAATGCTATTATTTCATTAAAGCGTATGAAGTGAAAGACAAAGGAGGTTCGTCTGTAGAGTTTGTTTTGTTCACTGTCCGAATTGTTCGCATATACATTTTACATTTATTACTGTTCGTACTTTAGAAACGATTGCCAGAATTCAGCGTTAAAAAAGGTTCCCCATTTCATTGATTTGATCGTTTTGTAAAAGAATTGAAAAAGCATTTAGGGAGTTCGAGAGAAAACTTGGTTTATATTTACTCTTAAAAATTACATTACAATATTATGAATGTGCACTTACTTTGCTATCGATGAGTTCATTAATTAAAAATCATTTTGAAATAAGAGATTATGGATACTTATTTAACTCATTCCTGCTATGAATTTATGCAATTTATTGATTAGATAATGCAGTCTACCATTAAATTAATTTCCTATATAATAGTTCCACACAAAACGAGTTTAAACGTGCAAATCACTATGAACTGCTCGAACAGAAGTTGGTAAACTGCACTAAACTATTTGAATTATGAGCGACACTCCTGGAGTTAAAAAACACGTTAAAAAGGGATTCACTTGTACAAACAACCAGATATGTCCTTGATTGAATTGTGATTTTATTGGCTTCATTGAGCGTTACGTTAATGAAATTAAAAAAGCCCCGAATGTGTTTGTGAACCCTGAAATTCACGAGTGAGGTTTCTTTAACGATGATTCAATCCTTTACCTCTTTTCGTTTGCCTCTCCGTGCTGGCGTTTCCCTCGCACGTCATCGCGAACCCAATCCTCACAGCCTGCCCTCTCTGCGCCGGGCGCCCCGCCCCCTCGCCGCCGTGCGAGTGGTCCGGGCCAGAGGTCGCCCTCGGACTTTGTAACGTTGCGCGGCCCCGCGTCCGTCACAGATCCCCGTCGAAGGCCGGTCGCCCTCGCTCGCCGCCGATCGCTTAGCTTTGCGAGAGCCGCCCTTCGTCGCCCTCCGTCGCCTTGCGCCGCGCCGCGCCGCACACTGGCCCGAAGGAGCCGAAAAGGGGCGTAACAAAAAAAAAAAAAGGAAATTCTCGTAGTTGTTTATGTACAAAGAGCAATACAAGGGTTCTCGGGCCAAAGGCCCTCTGGCTTTTTCTCGCTGGTCGGTCACCAGAACCAGTTAACGCCCCGTGGTGCACACACGATTATATTTTTACTTCATTTTAATGATTAAGATTTACTTATTTTCTAATTAAGTAAATGTTAACTTGTCTCGGTTTGTCTTTTCATATTCCCCTTTCATAACTCCCTGCATACAAGAACATGAATCATTTTCTTCGTGTCTCCCCTCCTTTATTTCACTCAGGTGTTTTCATATTTCCCTCGCAACGACGATCCTCTTGGTACAGATAAGTTACGCAGTGTACATCAAACACCGTATCAAAAGAAAAAAACATATCAGTAAAAAATTAAGATTAATTTGTTAATGCCTCTCTCTCTCTCTCTCTTTCTCTCTCTCTCTCTCTCTCTCTCTTTCTCTCTCTCTCTCTCTCTCTCTCTATATATATATATATATATATATATATATATATATATATATATATATGTGTGTTTGGACATAAATATTACATAATAAATAACACAACTCTTAATTTTGTAGTCAAGTAGTCACATGGCAATCTCTTTTATGACAAATAAGTGAATCGTATATTATTTTAATTATTGAAATTGAATTTCGTTTGTTGTTGAAATTTATAGAGGTTTCATGATTTCTTTGATGACAGCTTTATGTAATCGACTTCATTATGTGAGTTAAGGAGCATTTTGTTGATATTAACTTCCA